>NHTE02000007.1:0-156366 GCA_002168265.2 Fusarium euwallaceae
TTAATAGCTATATTTTTTTATTATTATAGCTAATAGCTTTAATATTATTATAGCTTATATAATAAAAGAAGTTATTATAATTAAAATTAATAATTAATTTAAAGCTATTTTATTAAAAGAATAAAATATACCTAACTATAGCGAGAAAGATATATTTTCTTCTTTTTAGGTATAATTTTTTATAAAAAGAGTTTTATATACTCTCTTAAAAATATAATTTAATAATAAATAATAAAAATAATTAATTAATTTATAATAATAAAGATATCTATATTAAAATATTAGCTAAAGGCCTCTTCTTACTTTATATACCTAAAGAAAGTAATAAAGGTTAAAGCCCCTTCTAGCTCTTAACCTTTTTTATATATAAATATAGCTATAATAACCCAATTCGGCCTAGCATGCTTTTCCCCTAATATACTACTAATAATACTATTCTCTATATAGATACGCTAATTCATATGCGCGTTAGGCGAACCTGCCATAAGTGCAATGCTACCTTCTCCTCTGCTAAGGAGTGCCTTAACTGCTAGTATGCCTATTATACTAAGTATACCCGTTACCCCCCTAAGTAAACTAAAGCCGAGATTATTACTAGCCGCGAGTAATATACTGCTATTATTAAGGCTAATAAGGAGAATACCCCTATTATTCCTAATTACTTTTATGCCTTAAATAAGAAGAAGATTGCCTTTACCTAACCTAGTAAGACTAGTAGATAGGATCTAGTCTATAAGAAGTCACGCTAATAAGTGCATAGAACTTACTATAAGTATTTAAAGCTATTTATTTATAGTAATAAGACTTATAAAAAGTATAGCTATATCTGCTATATAGATTGCCCTTAAGACCTATATATTAAGGCCTAGAATCCTCTATATAATATAATTAATAATACAATTTATAGGCCTAAGAAGGATAAATATCTATATAGTTATCCTAGAGATAAATTTAGTCCTTATAGCATACCCTATTATAAGTATAAGGACTATAAGATAGTATACCTAATAGGAGTAGAAAATAGAACTAAGTGCAAGAAGTATAGCTTAGAGAAGATAGGTGGATCGCCTTGTATTCTGCCCCGCAAGGTCGAACCTAAACTAGACCCGGAGTTGTTAAGGAAGCTATAAGAGCGGCTTAAAACCCTAAAGGTGGCATAATATGTAGTATGAACTGACCCCCCGCATTGGGTGTCAGGTCAGGGGACGGAGAGAGGAGGTATTTCCTTGGTCTTTTCTACCTACGACGACATTTGACCGGCGAGAGCGAGAAACGATTGCCGGAAGTAGGGCTCCGTCGAGGTAATTTACCGACTGGTAGGTAATTTGCCTATCTGTCAACCTAGCACCGGTACATAAATGCAGACATCGAACAAAGGATCAGTGTAGATTGAGGTTTAAAAAGATCGTGTTTATTTCTTATCTAAAGGAATGACGAGAGTCGGTCTCTTATACCCGTGTTCAGTCTGTAAATATCATGCCTGACCTGCGACACATTCCTCAGACATCTACCACGCCACTACCATGCCATAGAAGCCAACAGGTTTCGAGGCCGCTTTCTCACCATATACTTTCTTAACTCATCCACCAACAATACAAGAAGGCCGAACACAACTGCCATAAACCAATTCTCTACCGGAACTGGTGATGTATTAAGGACCTTCTGAAATTCTGGTACATAGAGCCAGAATATTGCCATGATGAACGCAAAAGCGATGGCTGGAAATAGGAACAGGTTGTTGGTCGCCTTGTTGAACAGCGGTGGTTGTTGAAAGACAGATAGACGCCGCGTCCGCACCGCTAAGAGATTAAACCATTGCCTTCTAGTCATCAGCAATTGAATATACATTAATAAGGAAAGGACAGCAGGGAGCCAAGGAAACAGCAGGATAGACTCATAACTTACATAACGACAACATTTACAAAATAAATAGAGCTCGCCACATTTAGCTGCTGCTGATAGTAGTCAGGCTCAATAGTATCGGGCAGGTTTCCAAATGTAAACCAAATGTCCGAGAAAGGTATCCCTTTCCTCTGCAGATACCAATACGCCATGATGAACGACAGTGACATCTCTAACATCCCTGCTAAACCATAAGCTTGCAGAATCAGTTGCCAGTCCACTAGTCGGTTCCTGCCAGGTGCGCGCGGTTTGCGCAAAAGAACGTCACCCTCTGGTTTCTCATATGTTAGGGAAACAGCCGCTACAGCATCGGTGAAGAGGCTATAATGAAAGAGTAAGCAGGTGGAATTGATAAAACGAGTCCATTTACCAACCAGATAATGATCATCAGGAAACTGCTAAGGATTTGCGGGAGACCGAAAACCACGTAGGTAAAAACCGGCCAGAATTCACTAAAGCTCCCAGCCGGCAGCAAGTATGCCACCGTCTTCTTAAGGTTGTCGAACATCAAACGACTGCACCGCAAGGCTTCAACAATGGCCGAAAGGGATCCGAGGAGAACGAGGTCTGCTGCAGCAATGGCTGTATTGCTTCCAGAGCCAATGGTGATGCCTATATCGGCGGCACGCAGTCCAGGTGAGTCATTGATACCATCGCCAACCATGCCGACTATCTCACCACGAGATTGGAGCTCACGTATAACCTGTAATTTTTGTTCGGGCGTTGTGCGGGCGACAATTACTTCCCGATAACGACAGAGCCGATCCCAGTGGTCCTTTGCAAGAGATCCAATTTCCTGTCCGCTAAGCACAATTGCATCAGACCGCACGTGCAGGTCAATACCAAGTTGAAGAGCCTGAAGAGACGGATCTATCGTATGGCTACAATAGAGCGCCTCAACTGTATCGACCTGTGTAGTGGTAAGAATCCCGCACTCGACCCCAATAGCTTGAGCCGTATGTGCGAGATCTCCGGTGAGCTAGTGATCATGAGCATTCGATATCAACGCTAAAAAGACATGAATCCTACCATAAATATACGTATACCCGCTTTACGGAGCGTGGTAATGGTATTAAAGGTCCCTGGGCGCAGAGGATCTGCAATACCAACCAGCCCAGTCAAGGTCAACCCGGCCCGCATCTGAGATTCCATGTCTAGCTCCGAAGAGTCTTCGGGGGAGGAGAACACGGTGTCTTGGAAAGTCTTGTGAGCCAGGAGAACCAACCGTAAGCCTCGAACCGCCCATTCTTGCACGATGCCCTCAATATGCCGTCGGACGTTGCTATCGAAGCAAGCATGGGCGCCAGAGTCGGCTAAGTAGGTGCTGACCCTGCCCAAAAGGATGTCTGGAGCACCCTTGACAGTGATGAGGCTAAAGGTCAATTAGCATCAATGCAGAATCAATCAATCAGTATTACATGACACAGACATGTTTGAAGTGCAAGGCCCGGTTGTGGGACACATGCGAGGCAGAACATGTTCATTGACAGGTCTGAAAGCCTTGGCCATGTACTTGCTCTTGCTATCGAAAGGGATTTCGGATACAAGCTTCCATGATTGGTGAAGTGTTGCGACTTCATGTAACTGTTCTGAAAAATGGAAAATGGCCTGGTCTGTCGCATCGCCATGAGTCGTCCGCTCATGGATGGGAAGCTCTGCAGTAGGATCATCGAACTCGCTCGAGTTGCACAGGCCAGCAACAGTCCACAATTGGAAAACAGAGCCGGCGGGGTAGGCCTCGAGTGTATCCCTAGCCTCATCCAAGGTAGTTTGCGTGCTGCCAACGGTACAATGTGTAACAAACATCTTGTTCTATATTTGTCAGCCAACCGTCGAGTTCCTTCGAGGATCAGAGACTTTACCTGAGTCAAGGTTCCCGTCTTATCAATACAAAGCGTAGAGACTGACCCGAGTGTCTCGACCGAATCCAGAGACTTGCAGAGAATCCTATGTTGGCGCATGATCTTGGCACTAACCGTCATACCTGCAGTCACCGCGACCGGGAGGCCGACTGGTAAAAAGGCCACAGTGACTGATATACATAAGATGAGCAGGTTGGGCACCGTGATCCAATCAGGGTATCTTTTTCGCAGCCATACAGACCTTTGTGCAATGTTTAGACCTCAAGAGTCCCTTTATATGGATGGGCCTTCAAACTCACCAGACGATAATAAAGGCAGCGACTACAACCGCAACTGCCGAGCAAATTAAAATGATGAAATTCGTAACCTCGCGTGCAAGCGGGGATTTTCGGTTTGAGGGCGAATTCGTCTGCTTCATTATCCTACCAAGGATGGTATTGTCACCCGTGGCAACGACGACACCAGTGCTCTTTCCAGAGACACAATATGTCCCTTGAAGACCAATGTTATTCGACTCCAAGTAACTATTATCCGTTGTGGTTACAGCGGCATGGAGTGGCATAGACTCGCCTGCAAAGTCAATTCACCAGTTAGCTTACTCCAACTGCGCGCCACCGGAAGAGGGACATGATATCACTAGCCTGTTACCAGAGACCGATCAAACTTGGCGCTAGGAGACACCTCGGTAAATCGAATATCCGCAGGCAACCTATCGCCTGTCTCAATGAACAGTATGTCTCCAGGCACGATCTGGTCCACAAGAATGTCGCAATTTGCTCCATCGCGAAGCACCTTGCAGCATTCAGGAAGCATCCTCATCATGGAAGCCATTTCGCGCCTCGAAGACCAATCTTGCCATATGTTGAAGCCAGCCTGAATGTGGAACACCGCAAGCAATGCAATGGCCAGTGCCAAGTCAGCCGGAGCTGGAGGCTGACCGATCCCCCAGGCAGTGAAAGCGAGAATTGTGGCGACAAACAAGACTGTGCCAAACCCTTTGAAGAGGTATCCGAGTATCCTCTTGGCAATACGGTTCCGTATTGGAGACACAGCATTATCGCCATAGCAGGTCAATTTTTCGCTCACCTGTGAGGCGAGCAAACCAGTGGTGGTGGAAGTTGAGAGTTGATGTATAACTTCAGGAACAGACAAGGCGTGCCACTCAAATTGTGCTGTATCTGTAGTTGTTATATCGTCAGCTACAAGATGTTAGTGGGAAGGGAAAGGCCGGAGAAGACGAACCTAGTGAGGGGACCCCCAAATCATTGCCGCGCGAGAGCCTTTAATGCCTAGATTTAGCAACGTTCCAAAGCCAGAGTAAATCCTTACCAAGTTCTATTTCGACCTTGAAGACCAGAGGTCGAATGGGTGGCGGCGACCTCTCCACGACGCTTCCTCCCTGGCCACATAGTTTTTTCCTGGTTATTTCACAAATTCACCAGGAGTGACTGACAGAATGTTGTTTAGTGTTAATTTCTCCAAGGTATTCCGAATCGAATGAGTGGTAGCAAAAGGCCACAATGACAAACAGAACCGTATTAAATGCACATTGCTTAGATCGAGCCAACTGTTGTTGTTGTTGTTGTTGTTGTTGTTGCTACATACCGATCCCAGGCGAACCAACGGGTAACTCTCGGACAAAGAGAAAGCAAAACAAGCGTGGGAAGCGGGCACCAATCGGATCGGATGGCTAGCCCCATGGTTGAATGTCGCAAAATAATAATAGGCTCATTCCGTACTCCACCGTTACCTGCTCAACATCTGCCAACATTTCTGATGTCCGCGCTAGCCAGCTCAACTTCTCCATCCGGCACGCGTGGGCCTCTCGTCAACCATGTCACATAATCCTTCCCCTCAATTCATCATTCATCATTCGTTCCTGCCATTGGTCAATATACGAACAATCCAGCTCCTTCTGTTCATGACTGTCTTCGATCGCCCCATGAGTTGCTTGTCTACCGGCAGGATGCGGTGTTTTCGCCGGATTTTGGCCTGTGAAAACTGTTTCCCTAGCAGCGCATGCCAAGAAAATAAAGTGTTTACAGGTCCATTGCAAACTTGACTGCCACTCGCACCGCCTCTAGGTTAGATGCCCATTTGGGCCGACTTTCCACCCAGAAAGAAAGAAAGGTTTCCCATCATGCTTTGTGCCGCTTGTCGCATGACTTGACGCTCGATATCCTATCTCGAGCATTGGAAAAGAAAGTGTTCCATCGTCTCTGGTGCGCGCCCGCACTCGCACATGACTGACTCTGCCGCTCCTATCTTGCTCAGGTAACTGATCTTCGCCCATTCCTGTACGAAGTTGCGACAGCACGTCAGCTTCTCGTGGAGTAGCCGCCCACTCTATCGGGTAGTCTCTGTTGCTGGTATAGATGCGCTGCCACCAGTCTGGTCTGAGTGGAGCGGTGGCAGCGATTGCGGCCTGCGCTCAGCTCCAGTGTGGCTAACGATCAATCGAGTTCAATTTCGGCCCCCAAACTTGATTGATTGAACCTATCTCACCTCGATTGAAGGGGGCCCCATAGGGACATGGGTACCCGTGGGCATTATGTAAACGGCGATGGCTAACATACGATAACTACAACGACAAACAGCTACGCGTTTGTACAGACCGGATTAATACGGAGGGACCACGGCCAGATTGGTAAATGAAATGGCTTTATGAGGCCGTTCTCCCAGGTGTAACAAATTATTCAGCCCGAAGGGCGTTTTACTCAGTCAGAAAAAAGAGCATAAAACCATTTCTGATTAGCTAATTGGCATGGTCTGTGCGCTCAACTCGTGCTTGAATTAGTCAGTTATCAACGCTAACGACGCCACTATATGGGAAAGCCCGTGATCGTTGACTCAGTAATACTTTTAGCAAGCTCTCTAGGAGTTTAAAGGTTATCCTTCAGTCAACTCTAGCCTCCAAGCGCGATTCTAGCCGAAGCACCGACATAGCGTCTGCCTTCCCTTTGCCGTCAAAACTATTATCTACTAAACCTTGTGAGGTTACTAACGACGTCTCAGCTCACGTATCACCTACCTCCGGTCGAGCGGTGAAGTATCCCCTCCTTCCCTAATCGTTCAAACCTAATCAAAATACCCTATAGACGACCTCCCATATCGAGATCTGTCACGCTACGGAAAATATATAATAATAACAATAATAATATCTATTACGCTACGGTATATCTAAGCAAACCCTCACTGCCCAAGCGGTACCTACCTGGCCGTCTGCATAGGTAAGGGGCAGATAATAATATATATAGCTAAATAGAGAATAATATATCCTAGGCAATTTAAAACTACTATACTTATAAGTAAGACCTACCTAAGGTTAAGTTTTAAAGCGTTAGGGACCCTATAAAGCTTATAAGATAATATAATAGCTATAGGGCATGCTAAAAAGAGCAAGTAGCTAAATCCCGAGTAGCTATTTATAATAGTTAGTATATTTCCTAAGGGATAAATTAATTATATTAGGTTTATATTAATAAAAAGTATAAGGCATAGTCTAAGTAAAGAGGTATAAGTTATATTTAGTAATATATATAATAATATTAAGGTAATTAATAAGTATTAAATATAACTAGGTAGGTAGCATGCACCTCTTGGCCTTGACAGCGGTTCCCTGAAAGTGGTGAGGCTCAAATCTGGCGTTGAGAATCTGCCGGGCGCCGCATATGAGGGAGTACAGCGACATGGTTAGACGCTCACTTTTGGCTAGTGTTGGTAGTACAGATACAACAGACCCGGCCGGCCGATGCCTAGGATTCCATATCAAGCTTATCTGGCTACCTGGTAGGTAGGGAGAAATTCCATGGGGAAGCCTGGGCAAGAATCAACCTAATGAAAGCAAAGCACGGCCATGGTCCATGGTGGGGCTGCTCAACCTCCATAGCTTTAGGTACTTGGTCAAAAGGCTGCACAAGGCCAGGGGGCAGAGGCCTCGGAGCAACTTAACACAGCCACAACACAACCAAGACTCATATCCAAGCCTCAATAATACCGTAA
Organism: Fusarium euwallaceae; assembly: GCA_002168265.2. Lineage (NCBI taxonomy): Eukaryota > Fungi > Ascomycota > Sordariomycetes > Hypocreales > Nectriaceae > Fusarium > Fusarium euwallaceae. The sequence continues at coordinate 7,767 of NHTE02000007.1, forward strand.
CAGGGCCGCTTTGGGTACGGAGTACGTACTGTGTACATGTACGCTTGGGCGATCGCGGTCGTGACAGGTTAAGTGGGGTGATTCAACGCGTTAATTGGCAGTGCTAGCTGGCACTGGCACTGGCACTGGCACGACTGGTAAACGGCAAAGCGAACTGCAATGAAAATACACTAACTTTCGAGCCCGCAACGTCATGAGAAAAACAACAACATCACACTGCGCACCCTCCCCGCCTCTTCTTCCTCCTCAAAAACCTACTCTCAACTTACTCGTCACTCGCCATGTCTCAACCACAGACAAGCATCGCGGCCCTGGGCCAACCCATCCCCGCCGCCGTGAGGACGCAGGTCTCCGACTGCGCTCTCCTGTAAGTGGTTCCCTCCTTGGGCATATAGCTTATTGACTCACCCTTTAGCCTTGACGAGTTCGGTCCCGTTATCGCTAGCGGTAAGACCTTGGCTTTGTCAACAAAGCTCGGCGCCAAGGTCGGCTTGTACGCCCAGGCTGACGCTGATCCTTGGCTTGGCTTTTCGCTACAGTTGCCTTTGGGTGAGGACCAAGTCGCGAACGAAGCATCTGGCTTTGGCGTCCTTCATCAAGGTAAGTAGTGAAGTCATTCGGGCTACCCACAGACTGCTGACGGGGTGCATATAGTCAGGAGAGCTCACGACGATGACGTGGTACCCGTCGATCATCACAGACTCGACATCAAGTTTCCCCGTGGCAAGATCCAGACGAGCTTCGAGGATGCACCAGGGCCAGTACTTTCCCGGTTCCCCAATGCCAAGCGCCGAGACAAGGGCATGACGGTCTTCAAAGTCACCAGGGATGCCTCGGCAACGATCCACGGCTTTGGTTACCCATTCGCCAACGCCGACGACGCCGAGGTTGAAGGGTGGGTGAACGACAATAAGCCCATCGTCGATGGCATCACCCTGATGGACGTCCTGCGAAGTAAACGGTTTTGCTTTGTTCTGCCCCTGCCTCTCGCCGTAGCCACCAAGTGTCTTGCGACGGATCGTCTCCCTGCGCCGTTCATCTTTCCATACGGCCCCTGCCAGGAATGGAAGGTTTCCTCGTACAAGGAGGATATCGCCAAGAACAAGGGGCATAGGTTCATGCCTGCCTTCAGGTAAGATAATAAATGCCTTTGATTGACAAAATAACGTTGACTAACCGTCTACCTAATAATGCAGCCACCCCAGCGACCTCTCCCACATCACTGCGGTCGTTCAAGCAGCCGTCCAGGACGTCATGTGGCTTGACGACGCGGTCCATGAGGTATTAACCCAATACGACAAGCAGCGGGCCCGTAACTGACTTCGATAGATCTTGACCTTCAAGTTCCCGGCCTATTTTGTGAGCTCCGGGGCCCGCGCCGCCGAGGATACGGACCGGTTCCACGTTGTGGTTGCGCTGACCACACAGTTCCGTGAGGAGTACGATTCTCCATGGCGACGTCTCACCAAGGGCGAAACTTTCAAGATCCGGCTCTTCAATTCGTTCGAGGACGAGAAGGCTGACGAGACTTGGTACGAACTACCGACCAGCTATGAGGTAGCCGCTAACAATGAACAGGGACTGCCAGATCGTCGAGTATCCTGGCAAGGTCGATGCTCTCAACGACCACCCTGTCGACAAGCACGAGCTGGTCCTGTATGTGCGACGGCCCCCGCGCAAGGCGGAACTAGTCATCAAGAAGAAGCCGCCGTACAAGGTCAAGACCTTCCCCGATCGCACGGTCGCCAACCGAGCCCTGGCCGAGGACAAAGAGCAATAGAACTGCCTTGTCCTCGAATTCGATGCCGAGCTGCAGGACTGCAAGCGAAAGGTCGACGCAACGCTCCTCTTCTCTCCCGATGCTCCTCCGTCCAACATCATTGGATGTGGCTTGCCTCTGGATCCAGACACTGGTGAGCTTGCCCACGACCTCTCGGAGGAGGAGTCCGAGCTGCTGGAGAAGGTTCAAGATCGGATGAACCTGCACAGGGCTCTTGTGCGAGGGGCCGGCTTCTGGGACTGGATGGTGATTCAGAGTCTCCAAGAGCTCGTCGGGGCCTTGCACGCTGTGAATCCGGGTGACGCGCCTCCTGCCCCCGCTCCCAAGCTGCGAGCCTTGCCCAGCACCAACTTCCTCGACTTCGAGGATGAGGCCTATGCCGATGCCATCGTCGCAGAGGCCCTGCCCCACGATCGGTCTCGCTTCCGCGGGTACCTGAGCAACCGACCCCTCGGCCTTGGGATGATCACCGCTGTAAGTGTTCCCTCTTCCTGCCTTCTTCAAGCTGTACTAACTGTCTCTACTCAGGGTCCCGGTTTTGGCAAGACGACCGCTGGAGCTGCAGCCACCCTTGCGATGCACGCCAAGCTCGGCAAGATCCTCTGCTCGGGGCCCACCAATGTCGCCGTCGACAACTTTGCCAGCCGCCTCGAGAGCAGGGCTCGTGCCGTGGTTGAGCGCTACAACAAGGACTTGCAGGAAGGTCAAGCTCGTCGCCGCCGCCCCCTCGTCGTCCGTGGGTTCAAGCCCAAACAAGATGAGGACGCCTTTCTAGAGCTGCTGAGGAAGCCCCAGGCTCTCAACAAGGGAGCCCCCAAGTCAACCTGGAGTGTGCCGTCAAAGTGGACCCTGCCCACGTCTTGCACTTTCTGGCTGCTGGTTATTCTACGATCCCCTCTGGTCAGAGAGCTGCACCAAGATGACTGTGAAGCCCTGCACGAGATTCAGGAGAAGATCGATAGCCGCGAGGACTTGGATCCCGTTCGCGAGCTCGCAAAGGGTGACATCACCAGGGAGCAGTTCAAAGACATCCCCGATGCCACGAAGTCGCTCGATAAGGTCTGCACATGGCTTTCGGAGATCGCGCGTCGTGCAGACCTGCTTTGCACCACCCCTGCCGCCACGAACAACGTCACGGCATACCGGATATGGAAGGAAGGTATCGCTTGTGGCATCGCAGTTGATGAGGCTGCCAATATGCACCGCAGCGATCTCTACTGCGTGTGGGGTAACACTCTGCTTCCCTGCCTCCTGTTCGGCGATCCCAAGCAGCTCCCTCCCGCCATCATGACGAACAACGAGCAGGAAAGGGTGCTGTCCAGTGGTGACGCCTACGGTAAGCGCAAGGGTATGGATGAGGTCGAGGACAACGAGGTGGTCGTCAGCTACATCAACCGCTTCGCCAAGGATGGCAAGATCTCGGCCCTGCAGTATCTGCAGGCTTCTGGGCTCCCGGTCTACCGCCTCAAGACCCAGCTTCGGATGGCCAAAGGGATGTTCGATATGATGGCCGGCAGCGTTTACCCCGATATTCCGTTCGAGTATGCCGCCAGCCGCTCCATCGATAATGCGGAGTTCCAGATCGGCCAAGACCTTGAGGCTTTTGCTCAGGCCAGGTTCCCTGCGTTGGCGAAATGTCCGGAGGGCACCCTCAAGCCCTTCTTCGTCCACTGCGAGGGCTCATATGTCTTCACCGACCCCTCCACTGGGTCGAAGAGGAGCCCCGATCAAGTCACCGTCGCGCTGGACTTTGCTGCTGAGTTCGTCAAGTCTAAGAAGGCCGACCCCGCGAGAATTGTCTTCATCTCGCCCTACGCCGCCAACGTCCGGGTCATCAACGGCATGCGGAGGAAGCCTGAGTACGCATGCCTCACCGGCATGCCAGATGCGATGACGGTCGACTCGTTCCAGGGTCAGGAGAACGATCTCGCGGTCGTTGTCATGGGAACCGCTCACCCCCAGCCTGGCCCGGGCTTCACCTCGAACTCCCAGCGCCTCAACGTCATGCTCACCCGACAAAAGTGTGGGCTCGTCATCGTTGGCGACATCTACGTTGGTGGTGCGGTGACTAGGGGCAAGAAGAAAAGGCCACCCCAGACCAAGTTCATCGTCGAGGGCCCCAGCGGTGAGATCAGCTTTTCCAGGGCGTCGACGCTTCGACAGGTCTACAAAGAGCTGCATGGGTCTGGCCGGGTGGCAACAGTAGTAGTGAGGGAGGTCAAGAAGACCAAGGAAGGGGCGGAGACCAAGGAGACCAAGGAGGGCAATGAGAGCAAGGCCCCCTCATCTTGAGGGGTAGATGCAGGCACGTTGCGGTCGGGTTGGTTGTTTGTTGTTTGTTGTTGTTGTGCTGCTGGGGCTCGGGCTACAAGCCCATGATATAAATACATGATGTTGACGTGATTATACGGTTCTCCCTATAGTACGTAAAATGCTCGCTGCGGTGACTCGCCTACTTATTGCTTCTCCTTGGCATTAATACTAGAGGTAGATCTCCGTTCTTAAGTCACATGCATAGTCTATTAGCCTCTCTATCTTAACTAATTATGATTTCTTAGGCTAACGCCCTTTTTATTTTAGTATTACTAAATTTATCTTTAGTACTACCCATATGATCATAACTCTCATAGTAGCAGGGTCTGCCGTCCTTCTACTCTACCTACACACACTTGTTACACACATGGTGACAGCGTCATTACGAGGATTCTATGTCCCCCACAAAGTCCTTTGGGAAGTGTAAGGAATAACATAAATTATTTACAATATTCGTTACTAATCTGGCTAATAATCTCTTTCGTAGAGAGTAATAAATATATGGGGCAGAAGTAATTTCATAGACTTTTTACACAGCCGAGCATCGTTCCTACGAGATCATGCAAAATGAGCACTGTGACGGGAGCAATGCTCGCTCTGGACTACACGAAACAGTTTCGTCTTTTCTCAGGCCACATCTTTGGCTCATTATTTTCTAGATAGAGGGCAACTTAGCTCCTGGCTGACCCAGTCCCAGCTCTCAGCCATATACCCTCTATCTCTTATTCATGCACTCCATAAACTGAATCGAACAACCATCAATGTGAACGCTGCCTCATAACCTCTCTGTTCATGAAGACATAGCAACATGTACTGGATTCGAAAAATCAATTAGTCTGCCTGACTTTGCCAACCGTCAGGTTTCTCGATGCCGTTGAGCTCAAAATATCGTGATGTACCTGACCAGGGATTAGCGCTAAAGAGGTTAGACAAACGACTAAAACTCACAAGAATACCCCTTCCAGTCAAAGTTATCCTTGGGATTACAGTGGCAGCGGAGATCCAGTCGCTTCTGAGATCCCGTTGGGCAGTGGGTAAAAGGGTTGTGCCAATAGGCAATGTCGTTGAAAAAGTGCAGTTCCGATCTATCCAGCAACAGTCCAGCGGCGATCGAGTGGACAGGAGCATCACCCCAACGCTCGTAAAAGAACCCTCCAGCTTTGTCGAGGTAGTCGAAATAGTCCATGTAGGCCTTACTTCGGAAAAAGTTGAGGTCACCCACTTCAAAGTTGGACCACTATCACACTCCATTAGTCTTTCTTCTGGCTCAACCTATTGCCATGTGTGAATAGATAGTACTCACGAAATGGCAGCGATTATAGGTCGTGCCATGATCGTCGCTCAGGAATCCCATCGAGTTATTCTTGACGATATGCTCAGGATGCTCCTTGATGAACTTCTGTGTCGTGTCCCAAAGCGTTGGGATCGTTTCCTGATACTCATATAAACTCAAGACGAAGCTATACTTCTTTTTCTGTTCCACCATAACCCGGAAAGGATCCTCATGAATGTCGCAGAATAGTTGAATGTTCGGTTCCACTCGCCAATAGTAGTCGTAGTTCATGAGGAGAGGTTGACGGAAAAAGAAGCCAGACTCAAATCTGCACATGTGTCGATAGCTGATAGAGTCGCCGTAAATGATCTTTCGTTGGGCCATATCTTCGCGGACCTTTCTCGCCTTTTCCTGATCGATCCATTCTGGAAAAGACCAATGCTCTGTTGGTATTTGACCGTAATGGGTGTTTCCTGAAACGAGACTACTAGTAACGTTCTTGAACGTAGAATCAAAGATTCCATCATTGAGAAACACCCAGTCGTACCCAAAACGGTGATTGAATCGATCTTCGACTTGTCGAATCGACTTTGCGATTTCCCAGACGTCACTATTCCGAGCAAGGGTGACGAAAGTGGCATTCATTCGTGGACCAGTAGGTCTTGGCCGTCCATTGTTACCGATTGTGGACTGGGAATAGCCTCGGTCGACGGCATTCACAGTCTGAGTACTCCATATATAGTAGAATGCCCAGAAAACCTACGTTTGTGGGTCAGATTGTGAGTCTACTTTCAGCTCGCCAGTTTACAAACCAAAGCAGCGAGACCGCATGTCCGCAGAATGCCTTTGTGCCGTGTACTTAACATTATGAGACGCCAACAGAACGAAACCGAAACCGAAACAACCAAACTTCAAAGGCAAAGAAAGTCACGTTGCGAAGGCCCTCACCTTTAATACGACCCTCGGTAAGAGCATCGAGCCACTAAACTCGTAATGCCAAAATTGCGTATGGTCCACAACGAACCTTATTGATCAACGGTTACAAGGTTGGGCCCCTGTATACCAAGAATCTTGGCTTCGTATCCCAAATTAGAACTACGCTCAACGGGCGCCTAACCGTCGCATTGGAGGAGGATGGCGGAAGATTTCGCCTGATCTGTCGGATAAGGTGATTTATCGCTTGAGGCCCTGACGTGAGTGTCGATCTTGTCCTTACAAGTAACCAAAGTCCTCTTCCTAGCGTTATCTGTCTACTTGGGAACAGCAAGAAGACAGTCATTAAATAATATTTATCTCTGGTGCTGTCTCATGAGAGGAAATTCCTCATGCCAATACAGAGCGTCAAAACGCATCGGCAATCACTGACGAAGTGTCAGAACTCTGATTAGCGAGGATGGGCCACTCAATGCTGCGGGGCGCCTCCGAGAGATCCGGAGCCACACGCTGGTTTTACGCGAAAAGGGGCCATTCAGACAAGGGTATGTCACCGGGGTAGTGATTAAAAAACCCGAGGCGCAACATCAAGCCGTAGAGCTCACTGAGACTCCAAGGCGAGCGAGGTATACGTAGTTAGAGCTGTTTCATCATCATCTCATTCTAATTTTCCGTCTAGAATGTAGTTGATCTGTGTTCTATATCTGTTTGTTTGTAGAGAATTCCATCATCTGTCTCCAGGACTATCAGGGGCCTTGTAGAGCCAGAGGAAAATTACCATGGAGACAATCAATCCGAGTAAGTATATATAAGCTAAATACTATGAGAAGTTATATAGAAAACGATAATAGATAGGAATGCCATGTTAGCTGGGGTTGATTGGTTGTGACACCCTTTAAAGTTCAACGTACCTAGTCGAGTCAAATCCGCACAATATTCCTTCCTGGCCCTGTAGACTATTGATCATACTAGTTAGGTCATTATAGGCACATTCCATACTATCAGGCTTATCTTAGCCTTCTTCATCACTACCGAATACAATTGCCTGTGAAAGTTGTTGGTGCCATTCGAGTCTTGGTCCCCAATGAGCTGCTCTCACAGTTCTGGAATTCTTAACCTTGACACTGTCATACGAATTGACTAAATCAGGCGAATAAAGAAATGCAAAGGGGTTGAACTTGCAGAATCAGGCAAGTGTTCTCGGGGATCTTGGGAACCTCTTAGGGTTAAGACTTGAAGTTTGGAACATTGATCATGGGATTAGGAAATGTGGCCTAGCGAACGCACTGGTCCAATGAAGACAAAAGTTTCAAGTAATTTCTTTTAAGAACACTTGATTATAAGAAATTATACATTGCTCCGGTATATGCCCAGATGAGGGTTTACACACACCAGAGCGTAGTCAAATGTGATACAACTGGGTTACCCTACGCCACGAGAAAGAAAAAAAACTTCAAATTTCGCAACCTCAGAGCACAACTCTACCGAATAAGCCATAATTTTCTTTGCAAGCATATCGCTAGTGTCACATGACTACCTATAGTAGCAAGGTCTCCTAGCGCTTACCATATGGTCCCCGAAAGGACAGACAACCTGCGATTAGGCAACCGAGCAGAGGACACCTATATGATTGCCAACAGCCGCTGAATGACCCAACCTTTTAATTCTTGTCATCACAAATCCTCAAGCACAGCCTGACCAACATTATTGGAAACACAATCATGGGCCAGACTATCTCCTCTCTCTGGACACCGCCAAAGATCTCGGTTGTCCTCATTGGGCTACCATCAGCTGGCAAGACAGCAATCGTTTGGCACCTACTTCATAGAGCTGTTCCGGCTAGGATTCCGGCCCGGTCAAGTAAACTCTGCTTTCTCGTACGATACTCAACATGTGCTTACTCTTAATAGTGCTGGAAATCGACACCGTAACCAGGAACGGACAGAGTTTTGATCTATTTGACTATGACGGGGACGAAAAGTACAGACCAGCTTGGAAGAGCTTCTTTGCTCCACGCGATTCTATAATCTTTGTCGTTGATAGTGTAGACCGCGATAACATGGACGAAGCCAGAGAAGTGCTTCATCGATTGCTGCTGGCAGAGATACTAAAGCTGAAGCCTGTTGTGGTATTTGCTAATAAGCAGGACTCGCCGGTAAGATTGTGATGCTTCTATACTATTGTACTATTTCAGAACAATTTTGACAGCTAAAACTAGGAGGCTATGAGTGTGGACGAGCTCGTCGACGTTTTAGGGATACGTGATGAACTAGAAAAGGGCAAGAGATGTGTTCGTATCTACAAAACACCACATGAAAGCACATACTGACACATCGTTCATAGCATATTCTAGGCTCTAGTGCTCTGGATGGTCGAGGCCTTGCTGAAGGCCTCAAATGGATTCGTATATACTTGGAAGAGCATGGAAGAGAGTGGAAGTAGTCAGGTAGGCGGCAGGCCACATGTCGGCATCTTGCATTTCGATGACTTGTGCATGAGATATGGCTTTATCAAGGACTAAAATGCTCAACTTCTTGGACACGATGCCTATAAGAACTCACGGCGATAGCTGTTTCCGAGAGACAGGTTCCGACACGGAAATTCCGGAGGAGAAATTCCGTCACTCGGTGTTGACTTCTTGGGTCCCGTGATAAGATGGAATATATGTTAAACCGCCCATACCTCCTCACCTTGGCGCAGACATATGGCGCGTTTCAGCGGGTGCGTTCAATCACTCCCGAGAGACCAATTGATATTGATACAGGTGCCAAACTTCCTTTGAGTAACCGCAACGGGCGCGTTATTGCAGACTAACTGGATTTTGCGCTGCACTGCCTCAGCTTTGAGGTGTTACGATCAATTGTCCTAGTACCTGGATTCGGGCCTAGACTCCGGCACCACGAGTTGGTTGAAACCTTATTTTCGGACAAGAATTACTCTTTTGGAGTCCCTCGGGGCCTTTATTCAGAAGAGAGTCGGCCAGGAACCAGTCGGGCGTTGGGAGGAGCCCCATTCATTGAAAGAGAGAGTCTGAGATTTTTGTCATGTGCAGGCTAAAGTAACTGGCTGATTAATATGGAACAAGCCGTAGAATCAAACTGGCTTCTCCACCGAGTAAACGCTGAGCCAAGAGTAGTCCACATAGCTATCACAAGCGGAAGTGGAAGAGGGGAAACGCGGGTGTTATGAACGACCATTTGTCTTAGCGCACATTGAAATAAATGTAATGCACGGCAAAGGAGATCGGGTATTATCATGCACTAGCCATGGCTCTAGCACATATTACGAGAGACCAGGGTAGCACTCTGTATCCTGTTCATTAAATTGGATGTTACCCCAGGCCTAGGCCCAGTTTGGGCCGGTGCGGTGCGGCATACAGGGGAGGGCCTTGTGAGGCGGGATCTAGAAAGATCCCGCTCGATCTGATTCGTGGTACGATACAGGGAAAGATTCCAAATTGTATGGCATGGCATGGATTTGAATTCAAGACTCCGGATTTGCAGGCGCGTACCGGATGTGACGTGATGTGACGGTGTGAATGGACTGTGCGTTGAGGTCTCATCGGGAATATCGGTTACCGGAATCACAATCATGGAGAAGCGTAACGGTCCCTAAATAGGTACGGGTATGTAATTCCATGTATACATACGTAGCTTCGACAGCTTTAAGCGCCTGATCGGTCTCACCTTTGATTGAGTAGCGGTCAGTTTAATGCGAGTTCGGTGAAGCAGGTCGGAAGATATGGTAAATGTGCAACGGTTAGTTATGCAGTGTGAAGAATAATAGTGTCACGTTAGAGGCATCTGGCTGAGACAAGAGTGCAAAATAAGCCATTTTTGTTCAAATACGATAATCTAGGGCTAGAAAATGGTTACACAGCGTCGTGAACATGCGTTTGCAGAACGGTGAGGGAACGTTGAGGCGCTCTAGTAATAATAAAAACCAATTGAATGATTCCACAAGGCCATGCCGATACACCGGGTCGACGTTGGAGCTAGAAAAAGCCACTGTAACTGTAGCAGTGAAAAGAAAAAAAAAGGGCGTTAACAGAGCTTACCATTTTTTAGAGATTACCATCCCTTATCATCACCAGCGCAGCACTTCTACCATAGGCTCGCCTGCGGCCGATCCCTGCTAATGACGTCGTAGTTTTACTGTGATAGCGTCTCTGTAAACTTTTGTACCTCACCATTAAGGTTCTTACATGGATACGACGGGGGCCAAGAAACACAGCAGGACAATATGGACTTTCACAACGGTCCCAGCCATGCGGACGAGAACATACTGCCTTGGCGCACAGTCAGCGTCGACGTGGCATAGCCAATGCCCAGAATAAAGTAATACTGCATTCCTTCCCTTCCTTTTGAGAGCCAGCCCAGCCCGTATTTCCACATCTCAGCTAAGCTAAGCCCGCTGACCAGAGTAGGGAGGGAGGGCATTGTTGCACGGCATTTGGGCGCGGGTGATCCAGGCACCGCCTCCCGCGTTGTCAGGGGTGAATGAGGTGAGAAGAGGGCATTGATTATTTCCCAGCCGATTTGTTTCATCTCGCAGCTATTGGTCCGCTGTACCATGCACGGGTGGGTAATCAGACGATGTCACTCCTTGGCACGAATATTCTCCTCATCAATGTCAGACGCGCCAGGTAGACAGACTCCTCCTCCCATGGTTCTATCCTTGCCGGTGGGATAAAAACTAATGCCTCATTGCTTTCTGAGGTCGAATTTGTCATCCAAACTCAATGTCTGCAGATGTTGATTAAGGTTTCTACGACACAAGATCGAGGTTTAGATTAAGCTGCCACCTTCTGCTTTGAGGGTCTGCCCCTTGCAGCCTTTGGGCGAATAGCGTCGTCTGGACTCGTCATCCTGGTCGGCAGTTGGATAGAACTCGGTAAGTGACGTGACGATCCCCGCCAACCGGCCTCATCACAAGGCCCCCGTTCCCCACGCGGCGAAGCAACTGCATCCAGTATGCCCAGCCGCCTATCACCATCCATGCCCGACGTCTCCAGAAATAGAGACGTTAGTGCTGAGGAACCTCTTGGCCGAGGTGATACGTGTGGTTGTATGCGTCTGGTCTGGCCAGTCGGACCTCTGGAAGGGACCCCTCGCAAAAATGTGCAGTCAGTCACAGAGAGGTCATTTCAAATCCAACCGACACATCAGCACTGCCGACTTGGCGCTGTGCAAGTTGACCGAGGTCCCCTGCCGATCTGGGCAATCACATTGCGAATCTGGCTGCTACAAATGAAGCCATATATCCCCTCTTTTCCTTCGTTCTAGCTCTCAGTAGGCTCTTTGGGTTTCACCGTCGCTCGTGTCTGATCTCACCTGAATCCATCTCATCATGCACGGCATTTCTTCAGCCTGGCTGTTGCTAGCCTCGGGCGTCTTGCCTCTTGTGGCCGGCGACGGTTGTCCCTTTGCTAAGAGGGCCACCCACTCTGGTTCTGACTTGTTCCCTCCAAGGGAGATTGCCGAAGATTTTGGACGATGCCGTGTCGCCGGTAACTCTGCCGGTGCTGGTACTCGAAGCCGTGACTTTTGGCCCTGCCAGTTGAGGCTCGATGTGCTGCGTCAGTTCTCACCTCAGATTAACCCATTGGGTGAGGAGTTTGACTATGTGGAGGCGTTCAAGACGCTTGACTGTGAGTTGCAGATCTTGTGTATCTGAAACCACCTAGATTATGCTGACATGGAATAGACGATGCTCTGAAGAAGGATCTGCACAACCTCGTCACTGATTCACAAGATTGGTGGCCTGCTGACTTTGGCCACTATGGAGGTCTGTTTATCCGTATGGCTTGGCACAGCGCTGGTACCTACCGCGCCATTGACGGCCGTGGCGGTGGTGGCATGGTGAGTTGACAGTATCGAGTCAACGTGGCCATTCGCTGACAATTTCATAGGGACAACAGCGTTTTGCTCCCCTCAACAGCTGGCCCGATAACCAGAACCTTGACAAGGCCCGTCGCCTTCTTTGTGAGTCCCTGAAGCTGCCCAATCAGCTGATATTGTGATGTACTGACCATCTCCAGGGCCCATCAAGCAAAAGTATGGCAACAAGATCTCTTGGGCTGATCTCATCCTCCTTGCCGGCAATGTCGCCCTCGAGTCCATGGACTTTGACCCCATTGGCTTTGGCGCCGGCCGTGCCGACACCTGGCAATCAGATGAGTCTGTCTACTGGGGTGCCGAGACCACCTTTGTCCCCAAGGGCAACGACGTCCGCTACAACAACAGCAAGGATGTCGTCGACCGCGCTGACAAGCTCGAGAAGCCTTTGGCGGCTGTCGTAAGTCCACCCCCACAACTGGGAATAGCTTCATCATGAGTCTGTGGCTAATTATAACTGATTACGTAATCAGAGCCTAGGCCTAATATATGTGAACCCCGAGGGACCTGATGCCAACTCGAATCCTGCTGATTCGGCTTTGGATATTCGTGTTAACTTTGACCGTATGGGTATGAATGATGAGGAGACTGTTGCTCTCATTGTTGGTGGCCACACCTTCGGCAAGACTCACGGCGCTGTTCCTGGTTGTGAGTTTCATCCGTTTCTTTGTGAAATTGGTTGAATACTAACTTAAGTAGCCAACATTGGTCCTGAGCCCGAGGCTGCTGACCTTGGTGAGATGGGTCTGGGATGGCACAACAAGGTCGGTGAGGGCAACGGCCCCAACCAGATGACCAGTGGACTTGAGGTTATCTGGACCAAGACTCCTACGAAGTGAGTTTCCGTGAAACTGTAAAATAAATCCCAGTTACTGACCTGAATCAGGTGGAGCAACGGCTTCCTCACCAGTCTTCTCACCAACAACTGGACTCTCGTCGAGAGCCCTGCCGGCGCTCATCAATGGGAAGCCCTCGACGGCACAGTCGACTACCCTGACCCCTTCGACAAGACCAAGTTCCGCCGCGCCACCATGCTCACCAGTGATCTCGCTCTCATCCACGACCCCGAGTACCTCAAGATTTGCAAGCGCTGGCAGAAGAACCCCGAGGAGCTCCGCAAGGCCTTTGGCCGTGCCTGGTTCAAGCTTCTCCACCGTGATCTTGGCCCTGTTTCTCGTTACCAGGGTCCTGAGGTTCCCAAGGAGAAGTTCACCTGGCAGGACCCTCTTCCTGAGCGCAAGGGCGATATCATTGGTGATGATGATATTGCCACGCTCAAGGCTGAGTTGCTTGCTGCCAAGGGTCTTGGTGTTTCCAAGCTCGTTTCCACTGCTTGGAATGCTGCCTCTACTTTCCGTAACTCTGATAAGCGTGGTGGTGCCAACGGTGCTCGCATCGCTCTTAAGCCTCAGCGCGGCTGGGCCAGCAACAACCCTAAGCAACTCGAGCAGGTTCTTAGTGCCCTGAAGGCTATCCAGAAGAAGTTCAACTCTGGATACAAGACTAAGCAGGTTTCTCTGGCTGATCTGATTGTCCTTGGTGGTGTTGCTGCTGTTGAGAAGGCTGCTCAGGATGCTGGCTTCAAGAACATCAAGGTTCCCTTCACCCCTGGTCGCGTCGACGCTACTCAGGATCAGACTGATGTCCGATCTTTCGAATACCTCGAACCTCTTGCCGACGGCTTTCGCAACTATGGCCATGGTACTGCCCGTGCTCGCACCGAGGAGCTCCTTGTCGACAAGGCCTCCCTCTTGACTCTCACTCCTCCCGAGATGACCGTCCTCGTTGGTGGTCTCCGTGCTCTCAACGCCAACTTTGACGGCTCCTCGAAGGGTATTCTTACCACCAAGAAGGGCCAACTCACCAACGACTTTTTCGTCAACCTGCTCGACGCCGCCACCACTTGGACCAAGCAGGATTCCCAGGGCGAGCTTTGGACTGGCACCGACCGCAAGACCAAGGCAAAGAAGTGGACTGCTACTCGTGCCGATCTCGTCTTTGGATCGCACGCTGAGCTTCGAGCCATTTCTGAGGTTTATGGCAGCGCAGATGCCAAGGAGAAGTTTGTTAAGGACTTTGTTGCCGCTTGGGACAAGGTCATGAACTTGGATCGTTTTGATGTCAAGGCCAAGAACTAGAGTGTAGACTAGAGTCTTTTTTTTTCTGCATAATTATTCCTGTACATATTCTTTCAAACATTGTTTTCATAAATCTTTTATCTCGCTTAGTCCTATAACAACTGTCCCGTGGTGTTTTACGACGTCGTGCTTCAAGGCTATTGCTAGACTGAAGTTGCGTACCTTAAAACTATTCTTGGATATCTGTCCCCACTAGACGAGTAATCGAAGCATCGACAAAGGGCTGTATTATGTTAGTGCCAAGAGTGACAACTACACTTACCTACCTACCTACCTAGCTAGAACTTAGCTTCGTCGTCACCCTGCGCCTTACACTCGATGCAAGAGGGGGGAGCAGGTTAGATGAGGACCAAAGAGAAACAATGTAGCATGAAAGACTCTTTATTCAGTGGCTATTCACTTAAACCGTGCTCTTTCCCAGACACACTGGCCAGTCAACTCATCCGGATACTCTGCTGGCCAACTGACACCCCTCAGAGCAGCCCAAGCATCTGCCCACTCCGTCACACCATTCACCTTGCTCCAATCGCAAATACCCCCGTAGAAGAACTCGGCAGTGGAAGACTCCCTGTCGTTCTTGTACATGTGAATCGCCCCAAGAAAGTAGTGCCAGAACAAAAAGTCCCTACTGATATCTGAGTCCTGCTCCTCCAACTGGGCACTCAGCTGGGTGAGCTCTCGTTGAAAGAGATACATCATATAATGGTGTGCTCTCTGTTCCAGAAACCCCGGCTCCGTCATTCTGACAACGTGGTGAAGATACATATTGGCAGCTACTTGAATGCCACACCACGTGGTTCTGAATCTCTGCCGTCCGTTGCTAGGTGGGAGCTTTCCCGACATGGAACGCGTATGAGAAAATACATATTGCGCAAGCAGCTTCGAGGCCACTCCGTTGGACCAAATGGCCTCAAAGACGGCAGTCGAGTCGTTGGGTTCGGTTCGCTGTTTAACTCGAGCCCCGTCCAGTGCAGCCGTCAGTTCGCGCATTGCCAGAATCGTGTAGTAGCCGTCAATATCGGCCATCTTGACCCCAATAGGCATTGGGTTGAAGAAGCTGGGCAACAGGCGGAGGGCGGCAAGCTTGATCGCAAGAGCACCAGTAGGCGCTTCTGATTGTAAGAACGAGGATGTGAGAGTCATTGCTTCGTCAGGTGTGATATTATAGACGTTTCCGGTAGGATCTATGCGACGTAGATATTCGATGAGCCTGCTTTTGAAGCCCACGAAGCAGGTATATGTACTTGGGAAATGATTAATAGATGAGGCCTAAAGGCGGTGCCCGGTTTGTAGCTTACAAGACGAAATAGCGATCAGCGAGCTCCTGTTCTATGAGATCTTCTTCTGTCAAAGAACTACCCAACTGCTTTTTATGATCCAAGAGACTCATAATTCCAATGAGATGTGTCTCGGCGCTAACGACATCGGCAAAACAGAGCTTGTCATGTTAGTGTTGTGTGGCTACAGAAATAGAGAGTGTAGCTCACCTCTGAAAAGCATAATGTGGCTACCTGCCGAACAATTGAAGTAAACAAGGACGAGTCTTTGGTTGCCATCCACTCGTTTACCATGCGGATAGAGTGAACTTTGTGCACGAGGAATGTGGATTTAAACTGCTGCAGGTCTCCCTTGTTCCAGACAAAATGAAGACTAGCGATGATGAGGGCACTTCTAAAGGCGTGTGCATTATTTGTGACAAAGGACAGGCTAGTCTTATCAGCAACCAGTATCATTCTCAGGGCGATCATGTGAAGACGAACCAGTCTCTTCGTTGATCCTTGTGTGGAACACCCGAGTCCTGATCTGCTACATAGACTGCCAATAACATCAGTGTTCTCCCTTCATGATATGTGGCGAGTTACTTACAATAATGAAACAGTTCTTTAGACTTGAGTGGCATATCGATAGCCAGACAGTCAGGAGATTCAAGAACGCGAGCAAGTGGCGATGCTTGACGAGGCATCATCGTGTCCCACGGCCTCGTTTGGTCCTGCAATGATCCATAATTCCACAATGGACCCCTTTCAAAGGCAATAGAGTCATCAAAACTAGCTGTGACATTGCATGGGCGTATGACGAGCGTGCTTGGTTCATCAACTACCTCTTTAGGGAGGATGATTCGCTGGGAAATACGATCTGGTCTGCAGCCCTTGGTCTTCTTCTCCGGCTTCTTGTACTCGCACTCAAGATTTGACTTGATGCATCGAGAGCACTTTGGCTTTGCTTCATCACATTTAATATGGCCTCTTTTGCACTTCAGGGAGTTAGTCAAAAGGTTTCTCTCACAGTCGATCCGAATAATAGCTGGGGTTTCTCCATTCAACATCCAGAGCACTTACTACTACACACCCTCCACGGCTTTTAGGCGCGCTAAGTCGTTCCCGCTTCCGAACGGGCAGTTGACTTTGGTCAGCCATAAATGTCACGTTGGAGATCATACTGAATCCGTGACTATAAGAGACTTGGTGCTGAGCTCATATGCTATAAAATTAAGCTTATTAGATGGTCATTTCAAAAAACGGGAATGGGGACTCATACCTTTCGGGCGATTTGCCAAGTACTCACCTCGTCTGGTTGGACTAGCCTACACTAGAGTCGGGGTATCTTGGAGTATAGGAAAACGATGGCGAGCATTGGCTGCCGGATACGAAAGTTATACGGAACAGGAGACTCGGTTGCGAAAATACAAATCGAGCGATGACATTCCTTAATAATAAGTAAGATTATCAACGTTAAGGACCAAGAAACCGTGGAACCACACTACCCCGTACTACTAATATTGGATGGGTGGTAGCCTGGGGCGAAAGGACAAGGGGGTCCCCCTGGTAGGGCTGAGCATTCATCCCACCTCGGCTTCCACACTACTGGTGAGAAGGTTCTATTATTGTCGCTTTTGCAGCAAAAAGGCCTGTCAGTCCAGCCTTATCATGCGGCTCGGCTTAGTGGAGCGAATGCTACTCTACAGTAGCGTGCCCAGCATTTGCCCATTCTCAAACTCCGCCTGGCCATTGCGGAGTTTACGAATAGAGGAGAATAGACGACGAGGACCCAAAAGAGGCAAAAGAAGAGATGCAACTCAATGCTATAGATTGCCAAGACAAGGAAATTATTCGAGATAAATCTCCAGAGTCGGAAAATCTCACATCTCCACTGGTCAGCGGTTGGCTCCCATATTTTTGACTCTTGACAAGGCATCGCGCGATACTAGGGTTTTACTACGCTATCCAACTCATGTTTAGTTGGCGCGTCTCAAAGGGAAAGCTGGCATACGTTGATTCATCACGAAGAACCAACCCTTCCACAGTTACTCCCTTTGTCGACATGAGGCATGATGAGAATTGTGGCAGTGAGAGCGAGGTTGCCCGAGCCCAACAAGCCCCATGTTTTGGACCCCAATGTCACCAAGTCCACATGGTCTGGGACAGGGCGGTACATGTACTCTGCGTCTCTCCCGTCTGACCTTCACAAGGATCAGATCCTTTGTAGATATTAGTGAATGAGCCTATAATGGTCCAGAGACAAGAGACGCTCAATGTGGCGATATGAATCATATGATTTGACAAAGACATATCGCTCGTGGTCATGATCCACAGAAGCGGCCGACCCTACGTTTTCTGGAGGATGAGTAGCTTGTGTAGTCGTCTCAGATCCTAGAATCCAAGCTTTCTTCAGAACGTCCAGGCTTCGGTTCTTGGACACCACCTTGATTAGATCTTCCCGGAATCAGCAGCTGAAGATACCTGTAACATAACACGATCCAAAGAGTTGGATATCTGAGTTGCAAGAGGCTAGGACGGTCATGATCAGACGTATCACTCTTCTTTTATATTCAGCTACACTACCTATATAATAAACACTTTGGAAACGGAAATCCGTCTTGAATCACCCAACGGAGTCAGGAGAAGCTAGGTGCTCGCCACAAAACGTGAGAGAGAAGAATCTTTGGATAATGAGCAACCGTCGGAGACTGAAACAACCTCTAGAAGATTTGGGATCCCGCTTAAACCAGTCGGCTTCTGAACAAGGCTGTGGTCAGATTGTTCAACGATCGCCCTGCTTCGGCTTAGAAATGAGAATGCAAAGGTTCAGATTGAACTGTCTAGAAAATGTCTTGAGGGATAATTCTACCACTGGACGCCAAATGCTGAAGCAAAGTAGGTATAGCAGAGGCTGGGCACCTGATATGGAGATCTCGGAGGGACTTTGGTTAAGTCCGAGCACCAGATCTCAACATGCTTTGCATTCGTGGCAGTGAATTATCCCAGATGGCCAAGCCAGTAAGACCACTCAATGCCGATCTGACCTCCAAGATTATGGCTGTGTTGTATCAAGGTTTTCATTTTCGCCTAACTTTTCCCCTTTCACTCGACGATCAGTCAGTTCAACAGATGAATAAGGCTGAATAATTTGACGATTTGGCTCTCGAGTCAAGTCCCGACGCCTCTCAATCAAACATCATCCGACTCCACATGCACCCTCGACAAATTGAGGGTATCGATTGGTGGATTCGAGTCAAAGCTAGAGCATCGTCTAGCCAGAATGGAAATGGTGGCCCCCGCCCGTATTCGTGGACCAGTGAGATTGAGGTCTTGGTTTTGGCGTCTGACCTCAGCTGGGGTATGACATGGCTGAAGCGTAATGGGTTTAGTCTCCGCGGACGACGAAGATCAAGGGGATGAGAACTGCCGACATGAGGTTCTTTAGTGGGATTCAGAAGAGGACGGTCGTCTGTTGGAAAGCAAGGTTATGGTATCTAAGCCACACTTCGACAAGTTGAATAGAGTGAGGTGGCAGACTCTATTATCCTCGGTTAACCAAATCTCTTCATGTGACGATGCAAGTCGACTGTTTTGGATCAATGGCTTCAACAGATACAGTTCTAGAACGGAGAGGCGTCAAGCAGTCAGCCCTATACGCCTTGATTATTGTACGTAACGGTGAACTCAATTCACGTATCCATCAATCGAGAGATAATCTGAAGCACAAACAGCTAAGAAAATCATGGGCCCATGTGCAGCAGGCTTTCGGGCACTACTCTGCTCACTCGTCGAAGTGTTCCCAATGACTTTGGTCGACATCCTCTTTGCCAAAAACCCAGGACCTCAGAGCGTCTCGGCTATCAAAGATGTTTAAACCTCATGATTGCAGGGCCAAGGCTGGTGTGGCTTGCCTGAGCCAATGGTGAACCAAAGCCTGACTTGTTAAACTCCTCAGCTCGCCGCCAAATTCGATCTCGACGCAGTTACTCTTCAGCCGCCATGGCTACAGTTACGCCTCACGAGCCTCGAAACTTCCTAGCGGCTCTGCTCTGGACCGGGTCGAGATGCCCAACTATTCTATGCCCTCAAGTCCTCCCCCGTCCCCTGACCAGGCTCTACAATTCACATCGTTCTGCACACTCCAAGTCACACATACTTCATCATGTTTCAATCTCAACTTGTCACAATGTTTCTATTATGGCTGATGATCTGGGCCCAAGCAACTAGCACTACTAGTTTGTACGCCTACAACACCGCCAAAGGTGTCCAAGTCGGTGCCCAGGACCCCAAGACGGGAGAAATCCACTACAGCAACTGCAACAGCGAGAAAACTCCCATCTTTCCTATCGAAAAGCCAAACGTCATCAAAGTCGGGTTGAAGCCGCGAAATGGCACAGCGTTGGCGGCAGCCGGGTGGTGGGACGGGGAAAAAGTCACTGTCGGTTGCTTCTTGAACCCATATCTTTTCCTGACTGACATGAAAGGCATCCATTTTCTACCAAACCGACGAGTCCGTCATTGTCAACGCCTATTGCGAATGCAACATGACTACCGGCAAGCTCACCTACATCAACAACTGGGCCATCTCGGAAACTGCCGAAGTCAAGTCTGTCAACAACAAGACTGGGCTCTCTGTTCAGCTTCTCGCGGCCGAGGAGGGATACCGTCTCTTTTACCACAACGCGGACGGAGACGTCATGATGCTCCGCTACATGCCTAAAACGACGACATGGGTGGATGATGGAGCAATCTCGCAGGATCAGTTGGCCGGAATGGCGCTGGCATCTGCTCATTATGGGAAGAATATTTCAGTAGCGTTTCCACAAGGGGAGAGCAACATTGAGGTATCTCGGTTGTCAAACGCTGATGAATGGCATCTTTGTGCGTCCTCTTCTTGAACATTCACATCGCAGACGACTAACAAGAAGTAGCAACGTTTCCTCGACCGCTCGAGGGACTATATGGGTCGTCCATTGTGCCTACGAATGAGACAGCCCCGTCAGCCATCCAAATTGACGAAGAAGTTGACCCCACGTTCAGCTTACCTTCGTGGGACCCTGACATCAGGTCTCTCGGCATGTCCATCGACAGTTCTCGTTCACGGAGCATCTTCTATGTCGGAACCAACAAGAAACTATATCAGGTCACTGAAAAGAATGGCGAATGGGCGCTAGCTCCCAACCAGACCGGCAAGATCTGGCCTCAAGCTGACGACTCGAGTGCTGACTTGGCTGTTGCAAATGAACAGAGCAATGGTGAGACTTGGATATACTACTGGGCCAATGACAGTATTGTTCAGGTGCATAGGAAGAACTCCAAGGACTGGGAAACAGCCAAGGTGCTACCTGTTAATGCGACATCGGCTGACCAAAACTCTGATGACAACAAAGAATCACAGGAGAGCGCTGATTCCTCAAGTTCTAAAGGCTTAAGCACTGGGGCCAAGGCAGGCATTGGGGTTGGTGTCTCCATGGGTGTTCTTCTCATAGGTGGCTTGATTTGGTTCCTGATGAAACGACGTGCTGCAAAGAAAAGGCAGGATACGGAAGCAGAGGGAGATCAGACGCCTGATCAGCCCCCGGGCTCACCAGAAGTTGACGAGGCGGCCACGCTCAAGCCGGTCTATAGCCCTTCACTAGATGACTCGCCCAAGGCTGACCCGGTCGAGATGGAGAGCCCAAGAGTAATGGCAGAGTTGGAACATCCGCCGGTCATCTACGAGTTGCCTGAAGGTGATGGCAAGAAATGAACGAAAGAATTCTTGTGAGGTTTTGGGTGCTGTAGTTCAATGGCAAAGGTCGGAATCCATAGGCCATGAGGTGAGAGCGGGCAAAGATTGCAGTCTTTTATAGTTCTAGTACCGCTTTCAATACACTTCTGCCCATTCCCCCCATCATGTTCCAAAACATTGAATAACTTCATATGCGACGGACTCGCACATTCAATCCATCCTTAGGCTTCAAGGTCAAACTTGGGTTCCTAACCTCGATGTCCTTGTTCGCCATCTCAAGATAAAACTCCTTGATCATTGCCACTAACAAAACCTTGATCTCAAGCAGAGCCAACGCCTTTCCCGGACACATGCGTGGGCCATTTAAGAACACTTCAATAGAAAACGGGCTCAAGGCGTCGCCAGCCAAGGTATCCCATCTATCAGGGATGAAGGCTTCAACATCGTCACCCCAGATGCTGGGGTTCAGCTGGACCATAGCTGGCACTGTCTGGATCATTGTTCCCTTAGGGATGTCGACTCCCGCAATCGCCATGTCTTCACCGGCTTCCCAAGGAGCCATCAGTGTCGGGGAATACACCCGTAGTGCCTCCCGAATCACATTGTTGAGGTAGGGTAGATCATCGATAGCCTTGGCCGCCGAATTTGTCACTTCGATTCCCGATAGTTCTTCTCGAAGGCGGTTTTGGACATCCAAATGTGTTGCGAGAGCGTATGTTATCCAGGTTAGAGCGCTGGCAGTTGTTTCGTGACCAGCAGCGATGACTTGCATGGTCTACATGGTTGTTAGCATACGAACAACTGTGGGAAACGGAAGAGCACTGACAATATCAATCAACTCCTGCTTTGAAAGCCTTTTATCCTCACCGAAACTAGCCTCAATCATTCGAGTCAAAAGATCATCGGAAAGCACAACATCAGACTGGCCATCTCTCGCCGCCAAGACTTCTTCAGTCCGCTGCTCGATCAGCTCGGTCATCATGGTCTTAAGCGCCGCCTTGGCACGGACAAAGTCAAGGTTTGCCTTGACAGGAAGCCATCGTAGCGGGATAAAAGGGTTGATAAAGCTGATTAGTTGACCAGCTATGGGCTGTGTAAGGATGTTGCTGTAGCACTGCTCAAAGGTGAGAGGAGATGATGGAGAGCTGAAGCTATGGAGTTCTTTTCCGAGCAACGAGACTCCAATAATGTTGAGAGATGCTCTGGTGAAGAACTTTTCGACTAGTAAAGTGTCAGGCATGGTCTTTTGTGCGCGATTCACAAGACAACTCACTCTCCATTTCCCCTTGGCCATCTTCTTGCATAGCATCCGCGATTTCTTTGCTCAGCGTCTTAGACTCGTTGACAAACACAGGCATTAATCGCCGCACACTCGGTCGAGAAAGAGGCCCTACAGATGCATAGTCAGTAAGGTATTCTTCGAGGTGGAGGACTCACATACCCGCGACGATGCGCCTCAACCGCTTGTGTTCATCGCCCACGCTGAAAAGAAGTCCAATACCAAGAAATTCCCCCACAAGAGTATGAAAGAAGGCAGGCTTGACGAAAGAATAGGCATTCGTCTGGAGGACCTCACGACAAGCTTCAAGGTTGTTCACCAAGAGCATTTCAGAGTTCAACCAAGACAAGCATCGTATGAAGGGTGCCTCGGGCCAGCGACGCATCCACTCGAGGAAGAGGTCATTTGGGCCTGGGGTACGAAGAAGACGGAGTGCTTGGCCGACTAAGAACTGATTATTCTTTGTGAAATGCGTTAGTTAAATGTCATCTCGTTGAACTATGCTGGATAACTCACCCGAGGTCCTGGAAGATGGCGCAATCTGGAAAAACGAGGGCGAATGGCAGCCTTGATGATCTTCTGAAGGATACCTCCTACCAAAACAACGACTGTAGTCCATATCAAGGCCTTCGGAAGATGGCGAGCATTCAATATGTCCCCTGTAGAACAGCCCAAAGGCGAAATAGGAGAATCGAATCCCATCTCGTCTATCGTCCGTTAGGCGAATTTCCCATGTAGAAGAGCCAATTTTAGACATCATTAAATTAATTCACGTAGCAAACAGACCTGCTGGCGCTGACAAATGGTTTACTCAACAGTGGTCCGCTTGAGGTGTCACGGTCGGCCGCCAGACGGATCTTCGGCTTTGCAAGCGCTGACATGCATGGCTGGCTCGTGCTAGTGCTAGTAAGCTTGGTGTTCAGCAGAAGGCAGTGATAGGGGGTTACCAGCGGTTCAATCCGCCAGCGCATGCCAGATGCTCGCATCTTTCTGGGCTTCAGAACTATGTGTGAGAGTTGTGAGTTGTACACTTGGATATAATGTGGAACTCAATAGTTAGGTAGAATCAAAGCTGGTTCATAACTACATTATGAGGGCGAACAGACTCCTGGATATCCTTGTTATGTTAGTGTGTTAACTACTCGCGATGTGACTCGACTCTTTAATGCTTTTATGCAGTGGTCCATGGCATTTATGCCTTTATCCGGAGGAAAAGCTCCGAATTTATGAAGACACATACGGATAGCACGTGACTCGCAACCCTGATGAGATGCTTTTGTGGATCCCCTGGAATAATTCCGCCTCAAGTGGCACGATTCCGCGCGTTGTAACCTTGAACGTGGTTGGAGCTGGTAAGTATGAAGTCAAGTCATAGTTGGGTCAAATAGAGATAAAAGATCTTATTTTTCTTCATAGGGAAAAAGGTTAACATACGGCATTCATAGACGCTTAAATTATAGATAGATATTTATTCTTTATTTGCTAAACGTGCCTTTGTTTAGAGATTTTCCCTTTTCCTGCTTGTTCTTAATTGTTATACATACCCTAGACCCTGGTAAGAGACAACTTCACCACCGCATTAACCCTGACGAGCAGAGTTCTCTAGAGAAATCTTAACCATATCGAAATAGTCCCATGTAGCCTTTTTGGCCTGTGATACCCATTCCTAAGTGTTGAACTCATATCCATTCAAAACGTCAAATAGGGCGGACACGGCTTATCCCCTGGACTTCCCTTTC
The DNA here is from genome assembly GCA_002168265.2 of Fusarium euwallaceae. Taxonomy (NCBI): domain Eukaryota; kingdom Fungi; phylum Ascomycota; class Sordariomycetes; order Hypocreales; family Nectriaceae; genus Fusarium; species Fusarium euwallaceae. The sequence goes on from NHTE02000007.1 coordinate 32,109, forward strand.
CCCCATCACATCTCCCGGTACCCTTGTGATGTCGTCTGATTCACAGTCTTCATGACCCTGATCATCCTCTTTGTGCTGTCGTCATCCCTCGCAGTCTCGGCGTCGTCGCCTGCGATAACGGTGATTTGGATATCGGTATCGTGGATAGGGTGGTGCTTCCCCTTGATTCGGCCGATCGTGACAAGATTGAGGTCGTTGGTGCCGCTCTTTCCAGTACTTTCGTCTTTCGAGAGACCCTTGACCAGCTTTCGGAGCATTGGCATGGAACCAGCGATGATACCCAAGCCGCATTCGACGACGGTCCAAAGGATGATGTTGCCGACGTTGTCTGATGATTGTGTTAGCCAAAGGGACGGAGAATCGATATCGAAACGAGAGCTTACATAAAAGATTTTTGGTGTTCGAGTAAGCGGAAGAGTATGGCATTCGAATGATGGTGGCAATCGAGGCCCTTGTGAGTATTGTTAGTTAGTTTCGCGGTAGAAATGGGAAGTTGACCTACAAAACACCAAGACCCAAAACGAGACCAATCATTTTCTTCAGAGTCCTGCGCATCTGAATATTCCACAAGATAAAGATGGGAATAATAGCCACAGACCAATCAGTCGCAATGTTGACTGCAGAAACGACATACGTCAGAGCAATGATGATGCTCTGGTCGATACACGTTCCTAGCGTAGGGTTCCACGACGCTGCGACTGGTTTGCACCGGATCAGAACTGCGAGAATGGCGATCAAGGTTGTTATGATGGAAACCACAATCAGGATGTAAAGAATGATCTTGTAGCGGCGCTGCGTCGAGATGCGGATGAGTTGGGCGCAGATGGAAGCCTTGATGAAGACGGAGCCGCTAACGTAGAAAATTTGCCAGAAGACAATGGCCTGAAGTGAAGTTGAAAGTCAGTAAAAATTGGCTGTAACTCAGGAGATGGTGTTTCAAGGCGTTGTGTTTGATCTTGCTATCGTATTGAAACTGGACTCTTTGCAATTCTCTGGTCCTGAGATGGGAGTCGCCCCTAGGCATAATACCGTACCTTTGCGCCCTCCATCATTATGGGAGTGTTCAACTTCGAGTCTCGAGTTCCTATACCAGTATAGCATCCCCATATCACGATACCGTTGTGTACCATGTTGATTGTCTGTCTGAATGTTAGTGATTTTTAACATGCCACTTGCGTTGCGTTGCGGGAACTTACCGTCCCAACACACATCAGCCAATCTTCACGACCAAAGTTTCGCGTAGACAAGCGGAGATACACGCGGAGTCCAACGACGAGCAGACACAGAATCGTAAAGGCGATGGTCACGCCGAGAATCGCCCCAGCGAGCCCTTGAGGCTCAACCGCGTGCCATTCTTCCACAGTAGTCGACGGCATTGTGATGGCTTGGTTTGAGTTTGGATCCAAAGAGGACTGGCCATACTAAAGAGAAAAAAGACGGCAGAGTGCTTCGAATGACCGTGAATGGTTTCAAAAGAAGCAGGGAAGAGGGCAACGGTTCTCCACTGTGTCACTCCCACGGCGTAGATCTCGGTACCGACAAAGCATTGTTTCTCCTCTACGCGTTCCCAGAACGCAGGTCACTCACATGGTTGACGCACAAGAACCATCTCGCACAACATGCCCAATTCTGTTCATAGGTGCAACTGGGAATTCGTGGACCCGGACGTACCGTGAACCATGCAAGGGGGAGGCAGACGGTTGGGACTAAACTGGGGACCGTGGACACAGAGCCTGCAGAATCCAAGACATTTCTGTACGGTAGGATGTTTACCCATGCAGGAAAAAGAAGCAAAGCGAGATGCCATTGCCAAGTCTAAGTTAGTGTCTTGCCACAACAGGGAACATGGTTGGCCTACTCGTAGGGGCAACTCACCCTTGTCAAGAACGACTCAGCAAGGAAACGCCGGAAGAGTGCTTATGATTCATGAAGTCCCCTGGGACGCGTACGTAGGCACTACTACATAGTACGTAGTAGATTGGGTTGACTCGTTGGGAGCCGCATTTGGGGTCTCCACATGACATTTCCACATCAGCAGGGGATGGGATCTTCCTTGTTCCCTAGCCTCCGAAAACGGGCGGGATCGTCCCGGCGTATCACCAACGGCGTGAGAGTCTGTGGAATAAAGACGTTGGATGATCCCACTTTGTTTTCACTCTCGATTCCACTTCCCTTTTCATAGTGTGATCTGCCTTGACTAGTCCAAGCGGATGGAACTCTATGCTTAGGGAACCCTCTGAATGGCTTCCGGAGTCTTGGTCTGACATGTCCACACTTGCAGGCCTGAACCGTCAGGTTACCAACACTGTTGCATCGACCAGGGTTGACATGTCCTTGGTCACCACTTCATCGTACGTGGTTCAACTGATAGCTCCAACAAAGTAGTATTCAGACCCAGCGCAGTGGATACCACCATTGCCGGCACAAAGGCCGGAGGGATATCTTCAGACTAACTGAAACTGATCAACAAAGAACAAGGTCTCTTTCAGAATGGGCAAGTTTTGACTCCTCTTCAGGGCTGAAGAAACGAGATTGGCGGTCCACCTGAGAAGCCGGGTTTCCTCCGCATGTACGGATATACAATCACCTGATGGTAGACCCCAGGAACCAGGAACCAAGCTAGCGGGCCCATACCCTTGAATGGTTCGTTCCGACTTACTGCTTCTTGTTGGGCGTGCAGGTGAGGTGCCGATGCTCTCCCGGGCAGGGGCATGGTGGCAGTTGGTCAACTCGTTGCTTGTTGGCCTTATGAATGATTGTTGACCGCCCCCCTCTCTTTTCTTCTTCTACTCATCCTCTCTTCTCGCTACTACTCTAGCTTAACATCTCACCTGCATTGTACCTGTCCATACACTTGCCAATATGTCTGCTTATGAAATCAAGGGAAAGTTCGCCGTCGTTACTGGCGCCGGCTCCGGTACGTTGCAACCCGGCTGTTAAGCTGCCGAGGGAAGCTTCATTTCCCTAATAGAAGGTGATGCTAACTAGAGTTAAGGCATCTGCCTGGCCTTTACCAAGAAGCTCCTCGAAGGCGGCTGCTCCGTTGTGATGGCCGACGTCAAGCTCCGACCCGAAGCCCAGGAGCTCCTCGACGAGTGGTCCACAGTCGAAGAGGGCAAGCCCATCGCCCACTTCCAACAGACAGACATTAGCGACTGGGCGCAGATCTCTTCTCTGTGGAGCACAGCCCTGGAAAAGTTTGGTCGCATCGACATCCTCTGCAACGGTGCAGGCATCTACGAGCCCCCCTCCAGCACTTTCTGGAACGCCCCTGGCATCTCTCCCCTGGCCGAGGACAAGGTCGACTGCAATCCTGGAGTGTATAAGACGTTTGCTGTGAATACCATGGGCCCTATTCGTCTGGCTCAGATTGCCATTGACTACTGGCTGGAGAACCGGAACATTGAGGGTAATCTGTTGTGGATGGCTAGCTTGGGAGGTTATGTCCACTCCCTGCAGACTCCTCTTTACTTTGCTAGCAAGGCTGCCATTGTCAGCTTTGTCAAGTCACTTGCCACTCTCAAGAAGAGAGTGGGCATTAGGAACGCAGCCATTTGCCCTGGTGCTGTTTATGTAAGTCGACCATATATCCCTTCCCCTTTGTCTCCCCACTTGACCAAAGTTCCCCCATCGATAGCCGTGCAATTCTTTATGCTAATATGGAATCATCTAGACCCCCATCTTCCACCCCGAGTACTGTCGTGACCGAGTCCGCCCCGATGATCTGACAATGACCCCTGAGCAATGTGCCGACGTCTTGATGACGGTCCTCACCCAGCCCGAGTACGGTGATGGCAACATCGTTGAGACTATGTTGATCGGAACTCGGGACAACCCATCTGTTAATGTCCGTGAGGTGCCTCTCGAACTTTTGTATCCCACCGTGGGACCTGTCGGACAGGACAACCATTTGTTGGAGGAGGAGGAGAAGCTGGCCGACCAGCTTGTCAAGCATGGCATGCGCAATTAGGTAAATAATAAATATGGGGAGCCAATGCTAGATTTAGAACTATATCTCCAAGAATAGATGAGGCTGGATAATTGTTGTCTCAATTTCAACCACCGATAAGTTGATCGATCACGACCCTTTTTGCATTTGGTTTGAATCCTTCAAGAATCACATTTGCGTACCCCGCCGGGTTTCTGACCGATAATAATAAAAGCCTTGAAAAACGTACAACTAATATTAATAAGGATGATCTGACTAGACCTTATACGGAAATTGTCAAGGGCTATCCGAGCCCTGGGTAGCTGTCAGACTGTTGCTTATATGGGACTTTGGCTTTGGTCCAACACTAACATGAGCGGGGTTAAGACACTGTAGGTGCTGACGGGAGCTTTGCTCAATTAAAAATAGCAACTTTTAAAGATTGACAGCAGCCTTTATGCGTCTCCAACTGTTAATATTGTCAAGATTACCGGCTGACACATCCTGTCAGTTAGGCTTGGAGGAACGGACCGTCCCTGCAATCCCATTTAGTATAGACAGGCGGTAATAGAACAGTCAGGAGTGGCACAGCATGATCAGGCTGTCTAGAAATAGTAGCTTTGCTCATTGTTTATTCACAAGGCGGCCAGAAAAACAACATGCAGCAGCACTTGGGCTCATTTCAACATACTCATGTTGGATGCATCTTACATGGTCGCCTTTTGGTTGCATAGCACACCACAAAGAGTCAGTCTGAGACGGCAGGAAAGCAGGCTTCGGCATGCAGCAAGCTGGAATACTCCACAGCCTGGCGGCTGAGTGAGCAGCAAAACCAGATACTGATTTAGAAGCTAGCGGAGTTGGGGGCCAAGGCCTAGAGTTGAGACATATACCGACACAAAAACCAACATGATTTCATGTAGTAGGTAGGGTTGAGAGGCGGTGTAAGTGTTATCAATCCTTCAGTGACATGCTCAGCCACCATGGTTCGGTATCGTGCATATACCCTCTAAACTCCGCTTGAGAGCCAAAGGACCAACAGACGCAGTGATTCTCCACACCATGCAGATTATCCCATGTTGTTAGTTGTTGGTTGTGTTGGTTGTGTTGGCTGTGTTGGCTGCACCTCTGTTTGAGTGTGCCAGCATAGCCATGTCTTGAGGAAATTGACCCAGCCCCTTGGACACTTGGCCAACCGATGTAGTCTAGAATAAACACGCCACATCTGATATTGCATATTGATACCTAATTCGATAGAGTACTTCTCATTTTGTCCATTTTCTCACAACTTCTCACTGCTGAAATACATGCAACTCTCGTCAATTCAGTCCAACAACCCCTGCTCTTACTTAGCCCCCAAAACGCGGCATTTCTGCACCTCTACAGCAGGCTCTGCCCATAGCGTCGCATCTGCATTCAAGGGCGTCAATGGCGCTTACAGCAAACGCGAGACTGGCCCTTCCCCCCACAAAGGAATCGGCCGAAACAGTTCCCAACTGTCGGGAAGTGTGATGCAATACCCGTTCTGCAGGTCTTTAAGGTGTCAGCCTTACGGAAGACTGGACGATGAATGTCACCGCCGCATTCTTGCAGGAGGTTATGGTGAGGGGGCGAGTCAGAGTTGTGCTGGGATGGTCAAGGACCCGGTGGCCCGAGCCAATTCTGCGACCCTGGCGGTTAGAAGATGCAATCCTGCGAGTTTGATCCTTTAGCTTGATACACTCAGTCACAAGGCATTTTCAACTTTGTTGGTATGCTTAAGCGGCCCGTCCTTGGACTCGCGATGTCGTCTGACAGTTTGTCTATATATGAAACTGTGTCTCCCGATGCATTGATGTTATCGCCTGGCTAAGCAGATGATCAAACATTCACTCCTTCTTGACTCTTCTTATTTCTTTTGAAACAGTTATTCTCCTCATTCAATTATTCTTCTTTCACCATGCGAGCAACAACCTTTGGCGCAATCTGGGCTGTCCTGGTGACGCCCATCCTCGCGAGAGGCGTGTACCTCTCCGAACGGGATCTCAAAGCCCTTCCTCCCGTCCGAAAGGACATGCTACAGAAGCGGGCAGACTTTTCTGAGGATATCAACTTCTCCGAGATCGACAAGGACATCATTAATGTGTAAGAACTCTTCTCAATTGTCGTGCACTCCCAGCTAACTAATATTTGCCAGCGACTTGCCGGACAACAAACTTCAAGTCCACTGTAACAAGTGCGAGGTCGGAGGGCGAGTCGATGCAGACTTTAATGCCGAGATTCTCAATCCTCCCGAGTCCGAGTTCAAGATCTCGTTTGCCGAGACAAAGGGCCACCTGGACATAACCGTTGCCGTCGGCTCCGGCGCTGAGCAGGTCATTCCTCTGTGGAATACCCAGGGCATTCCCACCGATGTGAGCTTGACAAACAACAGAATATCGCTTATAGAACTAACTCTTTTGTAGGAAGCTCAAGGCCTTGCACTCTTCCTTGAGTTGGTGGTCTCGCTAGAGGGTGAGCTGGAGGCTACTGGCGGCTTCGAGTTCACCATCCCAGAAGGATCTTGGCTTTCGGTTGACCTGAAAGGAGACATCGTAGAAACCAGCTTGTAAGAGCCAATTTTGACCATTTTATACATCCCAACTAACACCCGCTCAGTGATGGCGCAACGGGCAAGTCCCTTGAGTGGGATCTCGCCAGTGGCTCCTCTACCCTCAAAGTCTCACTCCGCCTGCGAACCGAGCTCGGCGCCGGTAGTAAACTGGTGGATCTCAGGGCCGCAGTGGGAGTCTTCATGAACCTTGTTGAGCTTGTCGTCAACTTTGAAAGGGACGACAACGACGCCGTCTGCGTCCTCGAGGCCACTGAATCGTTCAACATCAATGCTGGTGTATATGCCGACATCAACATTGATATAGGCCAGGTTACTCTGGGCCCTAACCCTACCGCGTCGACTACTCTGTTTGCTGGTCCGACGGCGGCTCAGTGCCTGGAGTCTGCCACGGCAACTGGTGGCGATGTCGTTACACAGACTGAGGCCAGCCCTGTTGTCACGCAGACCCAGGGTGGTGCTATTGCCACTGATGATTGCGATGAGGCCATCGAGACTGTCGTTTCTGGTCAACCCCAACAACAGCCAACGGCGTCGAGTTTCAGCACACTCATCACTTCACGAAGGGTCGCCACCGTCACTGAGCATGTTGTTGTCACTGTCACCGAATATTCTGAAGCCCGTACTACTATCTGCCCCGAAGACGAATAATGAGTTTTGTTAAGAGTTAAATTGATACCCCCTTTGTCTCTTACGCCCATCGAGTGTCTCCGTCGTCTCTTTCCGCCTTGATCAGCATCGTAAAGTTATATCTACTTGTTGGATGCACTCATTATGTGTCGGTAAGCAGCATGCCTTGGAGTCCCATTGTATTCCAAGCTCGCTAAATGACTGGTTCATCTTTCATGTTACGTCAAAAGAGCGGTCCATTTGTACTCTTTTGGTTTGGCCCAAGGGAGCCCCTTCAACCTCCACAATCAGGGCGGCTAATGGCAAGGCATTTGTGGCTATGCGAGTGGAACAAATCTTATCTGCATCCACTAGTTGATGCAAGGACCCAGATTCTAGCAGATCCACAAGATGGGTGGTTAAGAGGAGTCTTGAGGTAGAAACATCAAATATTATGAATTGACGGGATGTCACCGTCCATTATTGGTCATAATATCTCGTTCAACGATGCTGAACCAGCGGGATACCAGCACCTGAAACCTAATCTAGACGGCAGTCACCGATATCCGCCGTCTTCTCGCCGAGAACCGACTTGTTCTTCTGCTTTGTGCCACTTAGCCACATGCCGCTAACCGCCAAGACCCATCGAGGTGCAACTGAGACATTCTGAAAGCCACCAATAACTTTCTGCTTCCAAGACAATGGGCATTTCCCCTCTTCCATGAGGACTCCACACCGCAGAGCCTTCCATCCCAACAACGTCTATTCGGGACCTTCCTAGGTAGGCTACCTTTCCGTCCTACTTTAAACACATACTTATAAAGATTAGACCCCTAGTAGATTTCGCATTGCCACGACACCAACGACATCCACTCTGACCTCGCTCGCCTTCGTCACCATGACTTCACAGACCTCAGACACTATTGCCCTCTACGATATCGCTCATAAGCCCCCTGTGGAAGAGTCATGCTGCTCCCCAAATCCATGGAAGAGCCGCTTCGCCCTCAACTTCACGGGCGTCCCCTATTCTATGAAGTGGGTTGGCCTTCCCGACATCTCAAGGGTCCGTCGAGGTCTTGAGTTGCCCGCTGGTCGGAAGCTGGCCGACGGTAGTGACTTTTACACCCTCCCCATTCTTGAGGACTCTACCACGGGCGTCAAGCTTGGTGACTCGTTCGACATTGCTGTTTGGCTGCAAAAGACGTATCCTGACTCCGGTACTGGCGAGTTGTTCCCCGAGCAAACTCTCGACTTCAAGTTTGTGCCATTGTTTGACTTCCCCGCGCCCTTGTCAGAGCAATCGGATGGAGGCTATCCCGAGTACCTCCGGTTCAATACAAACGTCGATACGGCCTTCAGCTCCCACGTTCCTCTGATGGTTGAAAACATGCCCCTTGATCCTGCTACCGCTGAGCAGAGCAAGGCCGAATTTGTCCGTCGCTCCGGCCTCAAGTCTTGGGATGACTTTAAGCTATCCCCTGAGGCACGCACAGGGATTTTGACATCTTTCAAGAACATGCTGGGGGACCTGGCCAGGCTCTTTACCAACAACACCGATGGCCCATTCTTGCTCGGCCAAAAGGTCAGCTATGCTGATTTCATCGTTGGTGCTTGGTTGCGCATGTCGATGATTACTCTACCCAAGTCGGAGTGGGAGGATATCAAGAGCTGGCATGATGGTGTGTTTGGGAAGTTGCACGATGCCTTGGACAAGTACGCCGAGGTGAAGGCTGGAGTCAAGGTGTAAGGCTACACTAGATAATGGAAGGTTCTGATATACGATAAGTCAATTTGTAAGACTGTCAAAGACTGCTTTAGAGCTAGTGCAGTGGCTGTTAAGAACTATATCTGATATCATGGACGTCGCCTCGGCTTGAAAATACGGCTCGGCCCTCAAGACTGTCGACTAGGCATCTCGAGGACCAAGTTATCGAACAGGAGTAATCACGGTTTGTTATCACATATACACCTTTTCAAACCAACACAAACTTCCGATCTGCAGCCCTATCACTCATGACCAGAGCCTCTCCGCCCATGATTCCATGAATGTACGAGTCTCCAACCAACCTCCATTTTGACTGTTCTTCAGGACAAAGGATGAAGGGTGTTCTGGCACCATATAAGATGGCTGCTGTATCACCAGGGGCCATGTCATCGGGCCCAATACCAATCCAACCCTTGCTAGTGATGAAGAATGACCGACCACAGAGCGTGTTGTGTGCAGCTTGTGTGTATCTCTCATGGTTGTGTCGGTGAGCGTCCATGTAGATAATACCCCCTTTGTGGTGACGCCATTCGCAGTCCATGGGTGCATCTTCGCGAGGATCATAAGCTCCATGATCTACTTTCCCTCTTTTCTTTGGGGCCACGGCCTTGTGATCATCACTTGAATTGGTTTCGTTTCCATCGGTAATGAGTCCCGCAACCTTTGGCTCCTTTTCCTTCTCCTTAGTCTCCTCCACATGAGACAATATCGTTTCCATGAAATATGGCTCCAATTCATCATCAACTCGACTGTGCCAGTGAGACTGGACCTCATAACTTGTCGGTCCCCATTCATTTTCAGAAGCTCCAGTTTTAAGGAACAAGCCAGTACATGAAGAGCAGTGCAAGGATTTCTGATGCTTCTTGACAATGTTCTGAATGTCTTGATGTCTAGCAGAACCCTGATTTTCTGACTCCTCAGCTTGGTCTTCATCCTCGAGGTTGGTCCACCAGTCCAGAAAAGTGTGCATGTCTCTCTCGCGAGCATTGCGTTTCATGAGCTTTCCATTATACCTATCGTGCTGCTCGTATTCCCTTAGAAGGATATCGTTGAGTGCGTGGTCAGCGATGAATGTCAGACCAAGAACCTGCCATATTCTCTCTCCTGTGATGTATCGCCCAGGCATGCCGAGAACGCTGCATAGATCTGCAAGAGGGGGCATGACTCTCTGTTCCCGAGCATAGACAGTGTCAAGTCCAGGGATCTTGTATGCGACTGATACCGTGTCAAAGATGAAGCCATTGGCAGAGCACCAAGGGTGGTTGACAAAGGGCTTTTCTTCTTGCGGTGGACCACCAGCGTTGAACCATGGTACCGAGAGAAACGGTCGATAACGCATGGGGATCCTGAAGTCGGGGATCCAACTCTGATAAAGCTTCAACATGGAGGCGACAGGCGGTCGAAAGGCTCCCGCGCAGTGCAACAAGTCCAAGTGTTGCTTATGCTGCAAGATTGTCTCTGCAAAGTCAGCATACATGTGTTTTGGGTCGGCTTCATAGTCAACGACGATCGGGATGGGCTCTCTTGAGGGCCTAAATTGCTTCCGTCTCTCGGTACTCAGCAAGCCCGTCATTCTGTCCCTTTGAATAGGAGCTATACTCGCATAGGGCGATTTGACATCGTCAGCTATGCCCAAGAAGGCGTAAATGCGGTCCCTGTCGTCTGTGCATGAGACACCACCGAAACGAACAAGAAGATCCAGGATTCCCATGGGGTACGTGGCTGTTGAATGTTCCCAGGTCTCGACGGCCAGCTCTAGGAATCTCATGTGATCCAAGATGCGTCGATCAAAGTTGAAGGTGCTCTTGTTCAAGATGAAGAGTGCATGGTTGAGGGCGTGACTGGTGATGTCCAGCTTGCCACAATAGAAGTGAGCAGCTTTGGTGACGGCCTCTTGAATGACCCATCGTCTGGTAAACCACTTGAGACGTAGAAATCTCTGCACGGTGGAAAAGTCTTCATGTCCAAAGAATCTCACCATCTCCTCGCGAATACTCTCATCAGCTCGCTCGCTAGTGGTACTAGCTTCGTGTCCCGAACTGCTGAGACCCCAGAAGAAGTTGATGCATTGGTCCATCTTTTCAGCATCTCCAAGCCATACCAAAACTGCGCCGGCATTGAGGTAGATCTGACCCATACGCTGAACCTGTTGGCCCAGTTCTTTGGAGTCTTTTTGGTTGATGCACACAGCATCAGCCCAAAGCCTTCTCTTCATGTCGGGTTTTCGAAAGCGTCGAAGGGCTTGATCCAACGTCGGCGTGATGGATATCTTTGAGTTGCCAACATATAACGTGTGTGAGAAGACAGGAGGACCCCATGTGTAGGATATGGCATCGTATCGGCTGTCCCACCTCGTGATGCTGACGTCGCAATGTTCGATGGTGCAATGCAGGTCTGCATCCGTGTCCGCGGCTGGCTCAAGAACGATAACACGGATCATGAATGAATCGAAGGGGGTAAAGCCATGGTCGATAATGGAGACTTCCTGATTACCAAGGCTTTGATAGACGTATGGTTTGAGAGTTGAGGACGGCATAGTGATGGCGATGGTGAATTGCCAAGTTACGTGACGGATGCTTGGAGAGAGGAACCTCGAGGGAGATGAACGATAGAAACGAAGCCATTTGACACATAGATGACGTTTGCAGGATCTTACAAGGGCTAATTTTAGTATACAACCTGGCCTGAAGTGATGAGGCAGACAGCAGCAGTCTTGCATCAATTTTCTGCCTCGACCTGACACCTGTTCAACATGGAAACAATAGTTTCAGTGCCGATATCCGGACTGTTCCACACGATATGCGTCTTTCAACCCCCCAAATGCATGCATGTTTATGATAGGCGGACGGCATGTGAAAACCCGAGACAGATATCGCTAGTGTCTGTTCTAGACGCCGTCTTTACTTGATTTGGGGATGGGCTGGCACCCCTCAAACATGGCGTCGTGGCAGGACAAACGCCTCTTTTGATCAGCCAGCATGGGTTTCAATCTGCCTTGAAGAGGCCTCAAGTAGAGCGGCATTGTTTTGGCTTGGTATCTTTAGCAGCACATGTTATGTGAAAAAGTGCAAGTAGAATCCTCTCGACCTTTTCATCCCTTATCACAACTTCACCGCCCACTCCAATCCAACCAAATGGGCAACTTGGACGACATTCCTCTGATGCCGCTATCGGAGGTCTTTTATACTCTTCCAAAGCTCAAACCAACAGCCAAAGTGATTCAGTTCTCATCTGGAGATGAGATAGAACTCTGCTTTGAAACTGAGGTTGACGGCTTGTTTGATGATGACACGTCCTCGACCGAGCCATGCCGAATTATTTGGGCACCCTCTGGCCTGCTTCAGGGAGATTCTATAGAAGAAGTTCTCCACTTGGTTGACGAAGAAGCCTTTGACAAAGAGTTTGAGCACGGCTTTGACAGTGTAGACTCTGAATCAGACGCTAGCGAGGTCTCAACGAAGGGGGTTACGGCCAAGATAGATAAGATTCGAGAGGGATGTAACGAGTTTGAGAAACAGCTATTGAACGCTGTTGTGCTTCCTGGTAAGCTTTTCAGTCAGTACTTCATGGTCTAGCTAATGTCTCTAAGATGATATCGACGTATCATTTGACGATGTCCACGTCGACCCTGCAGCCGTCACCTCGCTCCGGGCCTTGACAGCCTTGGCAACCGCTGCACCTCTCGCATTTACATACGGCCTTTTAGCCAAAGAGAAGATCCTTGGTGTTCTTCTCCATGGCCCACCTGGTACGGGCAAGACGATGCTCGCCAAAGCTGTCGCCAAGGAAGCACACGTCAGCTTTCTACCTGTCTCTGGTGCCGACTTTCTGTCAAAATGGGTAGGCGAGGACGAGAAACTTGTCCGAGCCATCTTTTCTATCGCTCGCAAACTTGATCCTTGCGTCATCTTCATTGACGAGGCTGATTCCGTCTTTCGCCAGCGTACTGAGGACGATAGCTCCTGGAAGAGGGACCTCGTATCCCAGTTCCTGTTAGAGTGGGACGGAGTCAAAGGCGGCGCCAAAGGAGGCTTTGTGATGGCAGCCACAAACAGAATGTCAGACATTGACCCGGCCGTGTTACGTCGTCTGCCGAGACGCATCTTCGTGGGTGTCCCAACTGCCGCTCAGCGAGAGGGTATTTTAAGAATCCACTTGCGAGATGAGAGTCTTGGCCCCGATGTGAGCGTGGAAGAGCTGGCCAAGTTGACGGTCTCATATTCAGGTTCGGACCTGAAGAGTCTCTGCGTTTCAGCAGCCATGGCGGCTGTATATGAGTCAATATACGGCAATGCCAGCTTGAGTGGCAAGATAAAGGCGGGAAGAAGGACGAGGAGAAAACAGATGGAACGGAAGCTGTGCATGCATCATTTTGAACAGGCTATGAGCGAGATCGTGGCCACGCCTCAGGGTGGCTCTGCACAAGCTGCGTCTCCGCCAAAGAGTGTAACACGGGATCTTGGCATTGATGCACCGTCGCTTGCCAAGTTGAAGAAGTTTGGGAATATGTACGCTGGAAGTGGAAATGCTAATTAGAACGTATGGACCCATAGCATCTTGCCATGAGAGTAATAGGTGATGAATGTTTTGCACAGCCTGTGATCATTGACCATCAAACATCCGCTTCGGCTAAACGGATGATGAGGTGTCTTAGGTCTTTTTAAATGTATTCAGTGCCGAAAGAAGAATCTACTTCAAAGACCCTTCTTATTTCCTTGTTCTAAATCATCGTTATCTCAGCGAGGCACGAAATGGCCCCAGTCGCCTATCGGAGGCACCCAAAAGACAGAGGCGTAGCTGGAATAGAAACTACAAAGGTATCCATTCTAATGAAGACAGAATACTTAACAAATACGGGTACGTACTGCAGCCAGAGGAACGCTTATCGCTTTGAGGAGCAAGGCCCATTTGAGCAGTCTAGCTGGCCAGTGCAACCAACACAGCGCCTCGGCCCAGTCCCAGATTTGTTGTCTTCCTGGTCACTCGACAAAGACCAGTTTCGAATGGCAACACCGGCCTTTTAACCGCCCAAGAAAATGGCATAACATGTAAACAGCAGACTGTCCGATCGAAGATAGATGGCTCCCTGGTAAGCACAAGTTACCAAATCGAAACGCCTATCACCAGGATATCCACTCATGCCACGATGCGTACGAGATCAGACAGCACTTCTCTCTACTATCTTCTATGTCGGTTATTCCGGCTTCAACTATAATAAAGAAGGCATTTCCAAAACATCACAGCATCATATCCCAATGCTAACACAGTGGCCTTTGCTGAAATGAGAACGTGCATGTCTGCTCACCGTGAGCACGACTAATCAGGGTTAGAGGAGAACAATGAAGAGCTAAGCTGTCATTGAGCTGGCCAACGGATTCTCGGTATTTCTTTTGGCTAATATTCATCCCGAGCTGTGAGACATTTCATCCAATAATGTTGAATTATGTCGCAGTTCCAGGCCTCGTGGCCGAGACTCGGTGGTCTAGACCGCACCCTACTCGAGATAGATTCAAAGCCACATCTCTCTAGGTCGACAACTATTAGCTATCTAACCTCCTTGGATCTATCTAAATCTGCACAAGAACGAAATAGAAGTAAAAAAAGACGCCACTTGTTGTCTATTGAATGCATCGACGCATCTGGATTAGGTTGTGGCAAGGGACTATTTGGCTATATAACACGACCATCTTCATCCTCATGAATAAATCGCAGCTCATCGCTAACTATCAACTTAATACTCCCATTTTAAAGACATCAATCGCCATGACCTCTTATACACTCCAGGTAACAATTGACGAGACCCTTCTCAGACAGGGCTGTGGCGATAACCTCGTCATCGCGCGCAAGGTCAATGGAATCATGAACACCGTCTTTGCCGGCTTCAGCTTCAGGCCCCGTGGAAACTTCCAACCACTCTTTCCCAACGTTCAGTTTACATGGACGGAAAAGTACAAGATTTGCCTTGTCGCACCGCCCAGCAACGGCGAATATGTACGTCTCGTGGCCACTTCCAGATCTAGACTAGAAATTCATCCGCTAACACATTACTCTAGATTGAACGTGCCACCGAGGATGTTCACATCGACGTGGGAGAGGTGACAACTTTCGACCAGTACAGTCTGAGTGAGCCTGCCGAGAAACAGCCTGTTGGCTTCTTCCCCAACGCGGGAAGCTTTGGTGTCAAAGGCGTCCCTAACTCTCTGAACGCATCCATCCTCATGTCTACTGGGGGTCAGTGGTCAACTATTTATGTTGATCAATCGTGCCAGAGTGGGCAAGTGGCAATTCTACAACCGCAAGAAGTGAGTATCACGTCTTCAAGAGCGTGATGGAGAGAATGCTGATTGTTTGTAGTATTATTTGTTCTGGAAAGAACGTGCTGAAAACGAAAAGCTCTACCAGCTGAACGAGGCAGACGGACAACAAATTATCTTTAACGCAGGGGAAACTTCCAAGGGTATCCATTTCGGCTTCAAGAATCCCGGTACTCCTGAGGCGCCTTCTTGGTACTTTACATGAGGGTCGAGGATCAATAGATATGCTTCTCTACTCGATCTTCTCGACCACGATGTCGTCAAAGTACCAGTGCAACGACCAACCCGTAGACTTGACCCTGATTCTCAACTTGGTATCTCCAGTAACACCCTCGTTGAGAAGCACCTCCTCAAATCGAGCCCAGCCGTTGCCCAGATCCTTGCCGTTGGAAGGCTTCGTCTCAAACAACCTGCTACCGCTGTGCTTGAGGATGACCTCGATAGGTGACCAATCCGTGACGCCGTCCTTGTCGATCCAGCTGCACCTGGCGGTAAAGGCAACCCTGTAGCCGCGCGCGCTCTCTTCGAGCTTCAAGACCTCCTTGTAGTCGATAAAGGCGTAGCCGTCTGAGGTAGGCTCGACGATCTTGAAAACATGAGAGTCTCCGTAGGGAGTCTGCAGGTGTTCAATGTTGTAGGAGAAAGACTTGTCGGAACCGATGGTCCAGTGATCGAGGATGTTGTCTTCGAAGTCGATGTGGAGGGAGGTGCTGGCTTCTTTTTCTTCGTCGCGTTCCTCGGCTTGAAAGACGTTAGACAAATCAGATTGGTTGTTTTTCGGGATGTTACTCACGCTGGGTGATAAAGGTGACAGTGGGATCGCCTGGTGCAACTGTGGTTGGAACAGGGACACAGGAAGACACAGTAGTAGTGGTAGTGGCAGTGGTAGATACTGGCTTGGCTGTCACGGCGCCAATGGCCAATGATCCAAGGAGGAAAGAAAACACAGATGAAACCATCTTGAAATCGCTGAGTCTATGCCGCTAAACACAAGGAGAGGGGGGGGAAAAGAGAACCAAGATTAAAGAATCTGATATGTGGGAAACAGCGCGCATGTAAGGGAATGCATGCTGTGGGGTCAAAAGTAAGCTGCTGACAGAGAACTCACTTTTTAAAGATCAGTGTCAGATTCATGCCTCCCAAAACACCAAAGGTCCATACGCTAGTCAAAAGAAGGCTGGCGTACCTGAAGCTATTCCCGTTCTAAGCGACTCCCCAGCCCCCATAAGCGGAGACCTGCGCCTCGCGGCTGACGCCGAGGATGACGGTTTGATCCTTCAAGTTAGTTTTTAAGCATAGCCGAGGGAGTAACCTGGTCTATAGCTTATGCCCTGCAACTTTGTCGTCTTTGATTCGTCCTTGGATTGCGAAGAGTAAGCACAGAGCTCAGCCACGCGACTCGGCGCTTACGGTGTGGATCCAGGTAAGACGGTAGGGTCTCAGCCGTTGGTGACCGCCCTAAATAAAGATGTTTTTTTTTTTGATTGAGCAATGAAAGTCCGAGGTGATCTTGTCGGATTCCAAATGGTTGGGCACCTGGCTGCATATGCGCCACACTTCTGATGGTGGATGACTTGTGTTGTCTTCCCCAGTCTATCATTTGGACCCTTTCGAAACAGGTCTGGGTCTTTGCGAGTTTCAGAACAACTTATTAATGATTAAAGCTGATATTTCATGGAGATTAAAACTGGTAAAATGTCATGATCTTGTTGAATACCTGAGTGGTGACACATCCATCTGCCAAGAGCATGAGAAGCCACCAATAGTAACCTTTCACAACTACCAAAGTCTATTCTGCCAAGACTATATCAAATATCAGAAAAACGGGCTATAGACTAGATAAGCGAAGTTAGAAGGGAGATCGGAAGTCGACGGATGCCAAGATCCCATACTTGGAACTCCTACCCTAGACTTCCCAAGAGTCAAAACTCTATACCAAAGTTCACAATTGTTCTTAGTACAAGGTAAAGCTGACAGCATGTTTTAGCATATGGATAATGTATGGGGACAAAACAGAGTACTTGTAAACTTGATTGGGCTGCAAGAAGTGGCGTGACATTGCAGACCGCTCCCCGAAGAGTCTCGTGACCACCTCAGCCGAGATCTTTTCTAGGAAATAAATACAACGATATTGTGCATTTCAAGTCTAAACACGTGAATTATGCCATCAAGGTACGATTACAGAAACAAACAACTTAAGCCGAGGCTGGTTATTTTGCCTCGTTTGCTCCTTTGATCTCATGGTGCCAAGACCTCGATCTGCGCCTCTGATGCAACTCAACCAACTCACACACTTGAGCCATTTTCCGTCTGCGGGGTTCGCACCGGCAAACATGGTCGTACATCACACCAACGAGCCCCATTTGTTCACCTATTGTCCAACTGTCTAACCGTCGAAATGGAAGCGGGGGCTTTTGCTCATGCTGCTATTATTGAGCCAATCGAATCCCGTGATCAGGTCGACGAGGTGGACGAGTTTCCTACGTCTGACTATGACGCCGAGTCTGTCAGCTTTCAGGCTGCAAGTTTGAATTCGAGTATATATCAACACTTTTATGAGAATGGAAGACGAGTAAGTATTTATTGCCATGTCTGTATATATCCTTGGCAGGCTAAACTGATGCTGGTGGTGTAGTATCATCACTACCGACACGGGACGTGAGTGTTGACCCAAGCTCAACTGCCGTTGTGTAGGCTAACCACTTGACAGATATCCAATCCCAAATGATGACGCCGAACAGAACCGAGACGATATGAAGCACGTTATGATGCTTGAACTTACAGAGTGAGTCCCTGTGGTGCGGGAGGAGCGGCTCGCTAACGCTGACTAGCAGCAAGCTATTCTTCGCCCCGGTCCGCAGTAACCCACAGAAGATCCTCGATTTGGGCACTGGAACTGGTTCCTGGGCTATTGAAGGCAAGTTTCCAAGTGCGTTGGTCTTGTAAGGCTCTGGCTAACTGCTCAGTGGCCGACATGTACCCCAGTGCTTCCGTTGTTGGTGTTGACCTTAGTCCCATACAGCCCTTGTGGGTTCCGCCGAATCTCAAATTCGTTGTCGACGACGTAGAAGATTCGTGGATGCTTGGAGATGGGTGGGACTTTGTGCACATGCGTTGCATCAGTCCATGGCTGAAAGATCAGGAAAACGTCCTTCAACAGGCGTATGAGTAAGTGGACACTCCCACATCGCTCTGCTTGACTATTCTAGTTACTGAATATGTACTAAATGCAGTCTACAGACATCTTAATCCGGGAGGATGGATAGAAATCCAGGAGCTCGATGCTCGTGCCAACTGCGATGATGGATCTCTTCCCCCTGACTCATCCCTCAGCAAATTCTTTGACACGGCTGAGGCTGCTGTGAGAAGTTTCGGCATGAATTTCAGAGCCGGCGAAAGACTTGAGGAACCCCTCCAAAAGGCCGGTTTCATCAACGTGGGATGCATAATATTAAAGGTGCCGATTGGAGCGTGGGCAAGGGTAAGCTCTCTTTCATCCTGTGGCCATTAAACCTGCTAAATAAAGTGATCAATAGGATCAGAAGCTACGTCTAATAGGATTGTACTGCCGGACAGCCGTTGAGGACATGTTTGGTGCTATGGCTGCAAAACCGTTCCGACGGATTATGGAGGCCAAGGACATCGAGATGTTCCTAGCGTCGGCGAGAAAGGATCTTTACGATACGAAGATTCATTCGTATGAGAAGTACTATTTTTGGATGGGACAGAAACCGTTGATTTAATTGCGTTTCGATACGACTTTTTGTCTTTGTTGTCGCTATCTAATTGCCCCATATCGACCTTGATCTATTCTTGCCTGACACCCATACACTGCTCAGCCTCTTGTCCTGACTGTCCGTGAATGGTGAAAGGTAACGACCCCTCACTTCTTGGGCATGCACTTTGAGTACCTGCATGTGCCCAGCCTCATGACCAACGCCCGCTGCGCAGCTTCAAGGCTTCCTGGTACAGCACGATCCGATTCTAAACGGATATTAAGGGTCGCGTGGTACAAGGTCGAGCTTGGCAAATCTGCGGTGCAACCTAACGAAGTGATCCTTTGAGAGAAAAGACGAAGAGCGTCTTAGATTATGCGGCTGCCTGATTGGGACTCATCTTCCGTTGTGTAGAGCGAAGGTTGGGCGATCCCGTTAGAGAGTTGATAACATACATTCTGTCGCATTAGAAGAGATGCCTAGAAGTGGTCCAAGGCCACTTATCGCATCGTATCTAATAGGCTAAAAATCCTCTCTCCGTGTGACTCTCCGCCCTCGTGTCCACCGCCCTCCGTCACTCGACGGAGATTGCCAGTACGCGTTTCAGCCCTCACAGATAGCGTCCAAGGCTGAAAACACCAACCAACCAGAAGTTGCAGTGCAACTCGGCATTCATGTGAGGCGCCGCCACAATATTTAAGCATGGGCCAATGCTAACGGCTTTCTGCCTCGAATGGAGACGTGGTGGCTTCTCGTGAGGGCACACTAGAAGACCCTGGAAATTTAAGCTTGATTTTTTTAGGTGGTTGAGTAAAAATAGTTGAAGCCTAGAATTCTTGGCAATGGAAGATGAGGTGTTCAAATACTGATGAGAGACGCAGTGTTCCTCTTGCTGTATTTCTTTCTCTGGTTTCTCATCTATGAGACCTTTAACTTGATACTGTCGCTCACTCTCTATCCAAGTCACCATGGTCAACTCCTTACGGCTCCTCGCCCTAGCTGCGACGGCCCTCACCGGTCTCGCCCCTGTCACCGCAAGCCCGGCCCCCGAACCAGCCGGCCCGACTCTCCTCCCTGGCTTCGAAGTCGACTGGAGCAAATGGTGGACCCGCCAGCTCTTCAGCTGCCCAGTCTGGAAGGGACCTCTCCCTCAGAGCGCGCAAGACCTTGCGGGTAGTACTTGCAACAATGCTTGGACTCGTACCATCACAGGAGGCTCCATCACTGCTCGTCTGTACCAAGTCCCTGGACAGTGGCAGAAGGAACCTCGGTACAGTGAGATCGTCAACGGTGTCGCGGATGCCATCAAGAAGGGTGTCGGTATCTTTGGATCCATGGCTGGTCCTCTCAAGATTCACATCGGCTTTGTCTCGGGCGTGCTCGGCGATATCGTTCAGGTTGACGACAACAACTCTGGCACCAAGGACCCCTGCTACATGATCATCGACTTTCCTCCTGGTACTAGCAAGTACCCTCTTCTGGCCATCCAGAAGGATGTCATCAAGGGCATGTACCAGTGTGTCGAGCAGTTCCATCGTCCGACCGTTACAACTTGGACAAAGGGAAATGAATGGTGGCGTCAGGGCATTGCTCGCTACTTTGATGGACTTGCCTATCCTACCACCAACGCTATCATGAACCGTGGCCTCTATCCTGAGGAATACCAATTCGGAATCCCCCTCTACCAGAACGACGAGGCTGCTGCCCTCTTCTTCCACTTTATGGACGGGTTGGGCGGATGGTCTCCAACTGATGTCAACAATTGGATGAAGGCGCATCCCAACAAGGCAACCTACGAGCTTGAGCGAAAGTCGCTGTGGATGGACATAAAGATCACATCTACTGCGTGGCATCGCTTCGTCCTCGCCTGTAGGGACCAGACTATCAGGTACCCTAACGGCCAGAAGATTCCCCTCAAATT
Organism: Fusarium euwallaceae; assembly: GCA_002168265.2. Taxonomy (NCBI): domain Eukaryota; kingdom Fungi; phylum Ascomycota; class Sordariomycetes; order Hypocreales; family Nectriaceae; genus Fusarium; species Fusarium euwallaceae. The sequence continues at coordinate 52,952 of NHTE02000007.1, forward strand.
TGGAGGTCCCCCAGTGACAACCCATCCTCTTGTCAATGTCGCCAAGGTCGGCGGTACCTACTCCAAGTCAGTCACAGGCAAAGCCTGGAAGGGTGCCATCAATATCTTCTCCATCAAGCCTGGTCAAAAGATGCGCGTCACCTTTGAGGCTGACCCAGGCATCGAATGGAGCATCCGCAAAGTTGGAACGAATACGTGGAACACTGGTGTCAGGACTAGAACTGTTAACATTGCAGCTGCTCCTGGTGCCATCACCAAGTTTGAGCTTGCTGTTAGCTCGAAGAGGGATGATGGTGGGTCGGGGTTGAGCAAGGTCAAGATGACTCGGACTGCTTAAGTTTCTTGCATGCGCAAGGTCTTTTGTTAGTGCGTAGAGTGCTGCAACTGTGAATTGGTTATAACTTTGTTTGTCACATGTTGGTCAGAGTTTTCTTCTCTTGTCATGATATTCTTTGAAGAAATGTAACAGTTCTCTGATTCGTGTTCGGCGACTCCTTGACATGCGTGACTCTGCGTTCTCGACACTTTCTATATGTTACCTACTGTTGGGTATTTGACTCTGCTTCTTTGGCTATTGGTCATACGTGCTAGAGGAGAGGCCGCATACGGACTTGACCGATCGTGCATGCATTGGTAGGTCGGCGACCTTTTAACCCCTGTAAGCCGTAAGCGGATTCAACGCCCTCGGCCTTCATCGTGTGGCTAAGCTCAACACTGTCACACAATCCCGTTACTGGCCAATTTCGGGCTAGATGCAGCGTTAATGCGGCTTGATCAAACTCAGCTCCTATTCTCCGCTTACTTGGAGCCCGATCGGTAGTGAGGCGCAGTTGCATACTCGATAGCCGCAATGGCATTCATTGCAACAACAAGCGGATGGGGAGCCAAGAGTTGTATATATATGCTGTAAACTCGCGAGACTTTTACAGTTTAGTATCATCCCACAAGAAAATTCCTTCTCTACCATTTCTACATAGAACAACTTAACCATGCGATCATCTCAGTACTTTATGACCCTCACCGGCCTCCTCCTCTCTGGAGTCAGCGCAGCCGTCCTTCCTCGGGACTCGGAACCCTTCTGCTCCATCCTCAACGCCCGCCCAAGCAAGTTGGCTTGTTCAAAGCAAGGCTACATCGACGATGACTCTGGAAAGATTGGCGATGCTCAAAATGTCCCTCGAGTAACCCAATGTGCCGATCTTTGCGCCAAAACCGCTTCGTGTACCTTCTTCAACTTTCGACCCGAATCCGGCTTTTGTCAGCTCTTTTCTGGCAACTTTGCTTCTGTTGGCCACCGGGAGGAGCCTAGCGGTAGCTACTTTTCCCAGCTTGAATGCTATCAATGCACCAACGGTGAGTGCATGCTCATATTACACTCTTGAGCCCCATGCTAATGACTTATCGCCAGCCGACACCCTCTTCAACTTGGACTTTGAAGACCGGGATGTCGAAAAATGGGGTCTAGATATGGAAAACGAGGGAGACTTCTACTTCGACATCCAACAGCCAGACTCTTGGGCCCTTCGCGTCCTTGAAGTCGCCGATCGAGGCACAGTCAAAGTCCAGTACTTGCCCACATTCCACCTCGAGCCTGGCTCCTCCTACCGCATCACGTTCCTCGCCAAGTCCAATAAGAAGGACATCGAGCCCTTCGACTTGATCCGCACCGTCATCTACCGTGGCGATCAGATCATCCATGAGGCTTTCCCCGAGTATCCGGCCGAGTACATTTGGGGATGGCATCAGTTCTACACCAGGTTTACTGTCGGCGAGGGCCAGGGTGGTCAGGCTTCGTTCATGTTCAAGATCGAGTCAAGTGGCTCTGAGCTTGATTGGTACTTTGATGGTGTTGCTTTGCAGAAGGTTTAAGTGTGTCGAGGTGGTATTTGGGAGACTACGGGATTTGTCTAGAAGGACCTAATGCATGAATTAGACTAGGGGTATTTATTTTTCTCATGTGATTTCATCAAGACTAATTTATTTTCTCTTTCAAGTCGTGATGTGCCACGGTCCAACCTTCAATGCGCCATCCTTACGTACCTATTTCTAGTTGGGCCACGCTCTTCTCTCCCGCGTCAGCTCTTCAATGAGCATTTGAAACTTTCCAAGCCCCAAAACACCTTCCGCACAATTGTAGGTAAACGTATGTTGTTCGGTCGGAGACGACCGCCCTCAGTGGTGCCGAGGTTATCACCATTCCAGTCCCACCACCAAGATTACATAACCGCCTTATCAACAGTCTTTATCTTCAACTTTATTGCAACACGATGAACCCCTCACCATCAACAATCATCCACCAATACCGCAATCATGCCTGTTTGTCTGACTATTGACCCTCCGCTACTAAACTCGGCGACGCCTTGGGCTACAGACCTTGAGGATCTTATCGCTCTGGCCTCTTGCCCATCGACAGGTGCCGTCACGACCAGAACCTCCCTTATTAAAGGTTTTGATCACCAGGATGCCAACCATCGATATCTGTTCTTTAATCCTACCACTGCGACTCCGAACAAAGGAACTTCTTCAAATCAGGTGCCCCCAGAAGGTCACACGGAGGATGCATCAGCCAGTCTTAACAGTCTTGGTTACAGCCCAATCCCTTTGGAGGGATACGTCAAGTTTCTCAAGGAGATCGGTGTTCAACTTCCAAAGATGAAAAAGACATTCATCGTCAGCGTTACGGGCTCGCCTCAGGATATTCTGGCTTCCTATGACCTGATCGAGTCCGCTTCGAAAGTCTTGTCTTTCCCTCTGGCAATGGAAATAAACCTGAGCTGCCCAAACATCCCTGGTGCCCCGCCACCTGCTTATCACGGGGCAGCTCTTGAGAAATATCTTTCCATACTACCCAAACAACCTGCCATTCCTATTGGAATCAAAACGCCACCTTATACATACGAGGGCCAGTTCACCAGCTTAATTGACACACTTTTGCCGGCAGCATCTTCAATCAGCTTCATCACTGCAACAAACACACTCGGATCCTGTCTCATCGTTGAAAAGGATGCCGGAAACAAGTTCACACCCCAATTGCCAAATCTTGGTGTTGGTGGTATGGCAGGTCCGCCTTTGCACCCTATAGCGCTCGGAAACGTGTCTACTCTGCGAAGGTTCCTCGATCAAGTGGAAGCACTGAAGCATATCGATATCATTGGGGTTGGTGGAGTTCGAGATGGCGATGGGTACCGTAGGATGAGGGCTGTCGGTGCGAGTACCGTTGCTGTGGGTACTGCTTTGGGTAAGCAAGGCGTGAAGGTTTTTGAAAGGATTGAAAGGGATATCGAGCGGGACTGGAAGCTTTGATGAGTTACAGTTCAATATTATGAAAAGGAGAAATAGCCGCCATGATGTTCGTCTCTTGGAGAATTATTTCCTTTTCCTAATGCTGTAGTTTGTCTATCTCCATAACTCCAGAATATCACGTACCCCTCTAATATTTCCTGGCTCCTCTGCAACATCAGACATCTCGAATAGCCATGTAGCCGAGCATCAAAGGCCCCAGAGCTATCCAGGTCCCGGATATCGCAAACGCGCTCTGGATGTCTTCCTTGACAACTGACCAAACAATACCAAACACCATGGCTGGAACGGCCACTAGAGCAACCATGATGAAGTAGATGGTCTTCCAGTGCCACCCCTCCTCGAAATGCAACCCCCAGCCAAGCTCAGCCTGGTCCTGTGCTGCACACAACTGCCCACACGCCCGCTTCGGAATCTGGTTCAAGTAGCTGCGCTGGGGAATCTCAAAGTCGCGAGGTTTCTTAAAGTAGTGAAGTAGTTCTCGTGGGCCAAGGGCAGGAAAGTATCCTAGCTCAGCCTTGGGTGCTGGTGCGCAGCGGTACTCGTTTGACTCTATTCTCGCCACGGGAGGGAGACAGATGCACTGGGTTGAGCAAGCTACGCTGTGATCATGGACCCCCGCGAAGTAGTTGGCATCTACTTTGAACTAGAGGGATGTCAATAATCTGGTGTTGATCAATGAACTGTATTCGAGAAGACATACTCTAGACAGTGACACATTCTTCACACTTCGCAGGGTGAACCAGGAAGTGAACTTCCTGTGTTTGAGATAGCTTTCTCTGAGTAAAGAAAAGAGTTCTTTGTCTTCACTTATCCCATGGAGGCAGTCTTGATGCAGTCTGGTGAGAGTCTCTCCTTTGTCGATGCAGAGGAGGAGATGCAGAACCTCTCGGTTTGGTTGATCTTGGCCACGTTGTGGGACTTGCAGGTTGATGGTTGGAAGAGTTTTTTCGTCGACTCTCTTTCTCGCTAGACGAACCATAGTTTGCTTCATCCAGCTTCCTAAGCTGGAGACCAGTTGGATCTCGGAGCTGCCTTGTTTCTGGCCGAAATTGTGTGTTCTGTTCAAATCCGATAGGCGAGCCCTTAACGCATCCAGAGATCCGGGGGCGGTTTCAGTAAAGTCGTCAAATAGATCGTCTCCACATCCCTATAATAGGTGTTAATAACTGTCAATCAAACAAGAGGTTTCTGGTGTAAGGGTATTCATACACATGTCCATCGAACGCGAGTCTTCCCTGCAGGCACAGGAGGTTCGAAAAAAGAAGGAACTTTGCCGAATACGAGATCAATCAGGTCGGGCAGTGTAGATCCTAATACTGTATTGGCTTGTGAGTAAGAAAAGACCACGGAACTCTGCAGAGTTTGATCTTACCCATAGTTTCCACTGATAGTCCACTCCCTTCTGGCTCCTGGTGAGGTGGACGTTCATCTCCACAACTCGCAACATCACTACCAATGGCTTGGTCTAAAATTGAAGTGCCACGGTTAAGCTCATCTTGACCATTCTGGTCTAACCAACATGAATGCCCTTCAGGTTCGGTATCAAGGTCCTCGTCGATTTCTTCAGTCTGAACAGTGTTACCCGAAAAGGGGTCCACGAAGCCTGCCAAGACGCTCTGGGCAAATTCAAGCCTACAAATAGTGTCTTGTACATCGATCTGAATCTGCTTCATGGCCAGGTCCCAACGGCGGCCATCTTCGATAGCACGGAGGATTCTTTGGTACCGCCCGACTTGTCGGTGCTGAGAGCAGGTCTCCTTCCAGCTGATCAATGTGCTTAACTTGATACAAGACGCATCCCAGTCACTTTGCTCCACTGAGTGGAGTAGTTCACGAAGGGTGTTGAGATCGCTTTCAAGATTCCGGGTCTACACTCCAAAGTAAAGCTAGGTAAATGCGATCCGCGTAGCAGGGCAAGGCCTTCGAAGAGGGGAGACCAACTCGCTCTCTTTGGTCCTCAATGCCCAGCAGAGATCATCCTTCGGAGTATCTCCAGATTTGTCTGGGAGTTCAGGATTGATACCTTTAAGCTCCAGGCTGTTGAGATACTCCAACACATTGGCATCAGTGTATCGAGCAGCAAAGTGTAGGATGTTCTGTGAATAGTGGTTGGTGAAATGGAGGGATGCCCCGGCTTCAAAAAGGGCTTGCAAGACGGGAAGATTGTTGAGCGACAGTGCTATCATCGCCGGCGTGTTACCATCCTCATCTCGTGCATTCAGCTCAGCATGCTTGCCCTGCAGCTGGTGCACAATCTCCTTGGCCCCTGGAAGGTCAACTCTGGCCAGTGGGAGGAGATGTAGAGGTGTGTTTCTCCCTTTGCTGGGTCTTGTAGCAGACGCCCCAGCATCTAGTAGCATAGCCACGGCCTTTGCTGAGCCAGCTCGAGTAGCCAAATGCAACGCCGCCGTAGATGAGTTGTCCTCCTGATTTACGAGGCATCTTTTAGTCTCGAGTAGTGCCCACAGGCACTCGGATCTGTGGCAGGATGCAGCGAGCTGCAACGGCGTCTGATTCCGAGCGTCTCGTTGGTTGACGTTCGCGCCCTCGTCTATTAAGACTTTGAGTTCTCCTACCCGGTTGTATTGTACTGCTAGATGAACGGGTGCCCTTCCGGTGGAGTCGAATTTGCAAATGGCCCATGGCTGCTCCTTGACCGCTTGCTGTAACCATTCTGAGCCATCCTCACCGTCACATACTGCAGCGTGTACTTCAGTTGTTCTGTCGTCCAACGCGGCATCATCTAGGAGTCGCTTCAAATTCCGAAGGATCGTTATATCGTCCACGGTAAGATCTTTATTCTCGGTCAAGGTCCAATTTATCGCGTATCCAACTTCCCTAGTAAGCATTAGCATGTCTCAGTTAAGCATTACGCCACGAACAAACCTGGGGAGATTTGGACCAGAACTCCTCACCAAGACTTGGGCACTTCTAAAGTATTGCTGATAGATCATCCACTGCAGAGATACCGTTAGCTACCAACCCATCCGTATTCTTGATGGTTTGAATCCGCACTTCAAGGAGTAAGGTCCCAGTATCGAGGGGCGGATCTGGGAAGTAGATAAATCCTTGGTCCAATGCTTTTATTAGATCATCGGGATTTCCGATCCAGCCTTCGACACTGCTCAGTCCCAATGTCTTCCTGTGACAAACCGACAGTGTCAAACCATGACCCGGCCCCCACCACGAGCAGCGAATAGTTGTCGTTATAGGCGTAAGCCATGCTGGGAACCGACATCGGACTTCTACTTTCGAAACGCCTGCCTGTTTGCAATAGAGTGAGTTGCATGATGGCTGATAGAAGATGCTTAGGGTAGGGAGGATATGGATGACCCAAGGTCCCAGGAGAGATCGCAGCGAGGCATCGGCTGAGTAGTAATGTGAGCCGTGGTGGCATTGGCAGTTACACCTTAGAGTACATGAAGTTAACCAAATTGATCTGAGGGATTCTGCTTGTATCCGCCGTTGACTAGAGAGGGAATGAAACTTCTCGGCCATGTCATATGCCGGGCTGAATATATGTCTCTCGGTCTGGCCCGGCTTTGGCTCCCCATGTCGTCTGTTGAGAGCAAGATTGGATTCCGAGTTGAGTTGCAGAACCGAAAGGCGAGGGGAAGACTGTGAGTAGATATGCCCCATCTGCTCAGTCAACAGTTCAGTCGCAGTCGTTCTATGATCCTGGTCAGCAAGTGTCTAGTTCTACCCAGTTGCAAAGTGAACGAACATTTGAAGATAGTTCACATCCGTTTGACAGGTTGTTTCTGATTGTGACCTTGAAAAGTAAAGGGTGCAGAAGGTTCTCAAAGTGGCTAATGCTCCCTTGACATTGCCTTGGATAGCCTGAACCCGTTTATCTTCCCGCGGGTATCCTGTTATGTTGTGTTGGTGCTTTGCATTTAGAAGACCTTTCTGCAAATGGTTCAAGTCTTGCGAAAGAGTGATAAATTGCGAGTCAACTACGGCCATCCACGACTGCCATTGTTCTTTTTCGAAAGGAGCTTCTTGGGATATAAGTTTCAAAAGGCTCAAAGTCGTGATCCTCTATTTTGTTAGGCTTCAGTCTTGATTCAATGCTGGTATGTAGAGAGGAAAATTCAAAAGGGGCTCTTACATCTTCTTTTAGACTGTCGCATGACTGTTGGATCTGAGGGGAAGCTTGTAGACTGTTGATAATGGCGAGAACCTGCTCAACTGCCCGAATTCCAGCAGGAGAGACCTGTACGGCCCCTGCGGGGTCAGCGCCAGAAATTTCGGAATCAGTAGAAGTAGCTGTGAGCTCATCTGGTAGCCCATTCATTGTGTCTCTGATGGAGCGGTGATGTTCATCGAAGGCTTTGGCGTGGAAGAAAAAAAGAAAAGAGGAGAAAGAAAAAAAGAGGAAAGCGCAGAGGTAGCAGAAAAGGACCTACTGAGGGGGTGGCTTACTTGTGTGACTATGCTAGGTGTCCTGCCAGAGAGCCTAGGGGGCTATGCTGCATAAGGCGTACTTGAAACAGGTTGCCTTGCCTTAAAAGTGCAGCTAATCATGTTGAATGCCAATACAAAGCTGTACTTTTGGAAGCCACAATGGATCTGGAGTGGTCTTCCGGCATTAGAGATCTTAGTTCGCTTCTCAGGGGGCGTAAAGAGCCTCAAAAGGGCGGTTGCCGAGAGCCCAACCTGCCTCGTGCCTTGCTGTCTTGTCACGTATCTTGTGTGACTGGCCGCCAAATGTGCAAACCACCACATGTGATACTAAATAAATGCAAATATTTACGTTTTGGGAAATACTTGCAGTGAATCAAAATCTGCGACAGATTTCTTCCTGAAAAAATTCGTCTTTGGTCATGTATCGGCCGTCAGTAGCCCTAATGTCCAACCAAACACTCAACCATGTTTTCACTCCATATGCCCTGGAGTTGAGAAGAAGTCTTCCATCGGAAAATCAAACTGAGAAGCTAAAGCAATATCCCACGTCATATAGTCGCTGATCTCCTCTGCCATACGGAAATACTGCTCCTGATCTAGAGACAGACCCTGTGTTGCATCCGCAGTTGACGCCGGCTCAGGCATCATGATTGGGAGCAGTTGGCTTGTCACAGCCTCGCTCTGAGACTGGCCTGCAAGCGCAAGCATGTGAAGACCTGATTCGTCAAACGGCTGCGAAGGAGGTCCCAGGGTTTGCGCAAGTCTGGATCGTTCAGGTCGAGGACTGGGCGGAGCTGACGAAAAACTCCAGGGTGTGCAGGTGCCTGTTCTCCTCTCTTCGTCTGTGATCTCTCGACGGGCGAGGCGGAATGTGGCGATCTGGTTGAGGAATGCAGTCTCTATAGGCCCAACCACTTCTGAGTTGTCTTCTACTGATTGTGATGGGGCGAGCAGGACCGTGTTTTGGAAGGGTTGCCAGTATGTCGCGATATCTGAGAAACCGAACCGATGCAAAAACGGGACGAGTGCCGATAGCTGGGAGAATTAGTCGCCTGTCAAATTCCGCGGCAGAAGTGACTGACATATACATTAGGCATATCTGGATATGGATGGGTTACGGTGAGGACCCTAAGATTGGTGTTGATGTTGGCAATGCCTTCGTTGTAGAGCCTGGAGGAACCGTTTGCCATAGTGGTAAGATATATGACTTGAATCTTGGTTGACTCGAAAGCTGCCGTTGATGTGAAATGGTCATCCAGAGTCTCAGTACCGCACTCTAGCCCAGTTTCTAGCAGCTTTGACACACAGCAAGCATGGTACCAAGCCTCGTGGCGATACTTGAGAGTGAAATCCTCCGGGACGTGGAAGAAGGCCGCAGAGAGGGGGAAACTGTAGCCTGGTAGTGTAACTCTTGTGAGATCAAAAACACATGCGTGGTAGGCTAGATGAAGGAAGAAGTACGGCCCAAGAGTGTGCTGCTCCTTGTGAATGTAGAGGTTGATGTCATTGAAGGCGAGAAAATCAGGTAGCTGATCATACCAGACTGCAAGCCGACTCAAGAGTCGTAAGAACGTGGAGCTTTCGTCGCATGCGGCTACCTGTGAGGCATCCTGTATGTCGTAATTTCGTATGTGCCTAAATGCTCTCTTGTTAGCACACTTGTCTGGTAGCCGTCGGTTTTCTATCAGTCTTGCCGTAGAACCTGTGTCCTGAAATATATGACTCTGCAGATATTACCCCCTAAACTAGTGGGACTGAGCGTCTGCACCCATTTGTCGACCTCAGCATACACTGGACTTGACTTTTCTTGGTGGAGGAAATCTTTTTCAGAACAAGCGAGCGGCAGAGGCGGCACGTCTGCGACCCAGCTTAGATTTCCGTCAACGCCGGCGCCCACAAACGAGTCGAGGACATAACAAGACCACATGAGTCTTCTTATTGACTCTCTTTTTGTCAGTCCTTGCGGCGAGAGCGGATTTAACTCCCTTTGGGAATCTTCGGTGTCAAGTCGTAGCAGACGGCTCATACGAGTGCAACTCCCAACGAGCATGTACACAAATGCATTATCACCGATTCTAAGGCCATATTCAGAGTATAGGACCATCGCCTAGCTCATAGTTAGTCCTGAGCTATCTGATGTAGAGGGACATTCAAGCGCACCATTAAGTTCCTTGTCGAGGGGCTACATGTGAGGCATCGCACGAGTTGTCTAGCTCGACGCCCCCATTGAATGCCTGGAACATCCGACATGGAGAGGTTTCCACGAGACTTGGTCACCGGCCTAATCAACAATGTTAGCTAGGATATAGGAGTACATCTGAGAAACCTACATGTATCGCGCTCCAAGCGCAGAAACAACGTACACCACAGCCTCGCCATACTCAGCTACCGTCGTGTTCTGATCGATGGCCTTCATGAAAGAGGGTTTATGGATGAACCCAAGATTTCGTAGCGGATGAACGTGGTTGAAAAAGGATTCGGCTATTGTCTTGAGATGACATTTCTCAGGAAGAGTCTGCTGATGCAGCCTGTAACTGATTAGCTGAGTTCCCAGAGAAAGGGTCGCTGTGCCTACCAGGAATTATCTCTTGATAGCACCCCGGATGGTGGACCTTCCGGTGATGCTGTTGCATCCAAAGTTCCTTGTTCTGATCTTAACCTGGAACTCAGATATGTGCAAATTAACCCCTTCATCCGACATCTTCGGCAATCAGGTTTGGTCTGTGAACATTTTGCTTTAGCAGTGCGGCACTCTTCACAGGAGCCCGCTTTCCTCCGTTCCAAGCCAGCACGTCTGTAAATCTTATCAATCTCTTCTGACGCCTTCTCCACGCCTTGTGGTTCGTAGCCTGGACACTGAACGCCCACTCGGCGACATCTTGCACATCCCGAAGGGGATTTGTCACACTTGACCTGAAGAGCAATCAATGGCTGGCCGGGAGATATATCTGGGGATGATACCTTTCGAGAGCGGCATATCATGCAAGCTGCCAAGTGTCAACCATTAGAGGGCCTGGTTTTGGGGCTCGGGTTGGGTTCACCTAATTGCGGAGGCGGAGATTTGAAGATATCCATCTCACAGATTTCTGCTAAATTGAGTCGCCTCGTCTTGAAAGGTCGGTCGTGAGGGAACGCCGATTTCCTGTCTGAGTTGAAGAATGTCAAGTTGAAGCCGATAGCCGACGGACCAGACAAGATCCCCCACCCATGGACCAATGCGATGCCACGTGACCGCTCGATGGAATGGATTAGAGAGACGATCCTAGCCAAGAGAAACAGCTCGATCTAGGAGTTTGGCTATCTATAACCAATATCCGAGATAGGATAGGCCTTATTTACTCGCAGGCTTCACATGGATATTGTTGATCAGTGAATCTACCTCTTGATATGTGAGGCCGGTCCGCATTGTCATCTCCGAAGATGGTTACTATCATTTAAGTCTCTTCTACACTGGTACAACATGTTTAAGATGCGCAGGTACCCTATCCGGCTTCCCCATAAACTTGATCCATCCATACGGATCATCAAACTCATCCTTAATGGGAACCGTTCTGCCGAGGATAGCCTCAGGGTACTCTCCCGCAACACCAATCACACCCACATCCTTCTTGTACTCCTCCCAGAGCTTCATCATCTCATCAAACCGCTCTGGCTCCGCGTCCCTCAAGTCCTTGGTCTCGCCTGGGTCCTCCTTGACGTTGAAGAGCTCCCACTTTTGGGGTCCTCGGGGAGCTGGTACAAAGACAAGTTTGTAGTGGCCTTTTCGTAAGGCTCCCGATCCACTAATCTCGAAGCCAGTCACATATTCCTCCCCGTGAATCATAAAGTCCTCATCAGCAGAGCTAGGGGCTTTCGACTCAAGGGCTGAGATGAAATGCTGCCAGCTCTTGCCTCGAAGGGGTGCAATCTCCCTCCCTTTGTAGCTCGTACCCGGGTGTTTCAGGCCAGCGAGCTCGAGGAATGTGGGAACAATGTCCATGACCGTGCAATAGGCGTTTGTAACGGCTGAAGCTGTGTCTGGTCTCTTAGGTGGGGGTCGGATCACCAGCGGCACTCGGCAGCCTCCCTCGGTAGAGTACTGCTTGAACAGCCGAGATGGAGCGGTGGCAGCCTGTGCCCACTGAGAGCCATACCACACAAAGGAATCGCCTCCCCCGATGTTGTCAAGTTCGTTGTTGTAGTACTTGGCAATGTGAGCGACAACTTCATCTCCGAGGATTGGAAGAGCCTCATACGAGGCGCCCTCAGCTCCGTTGTCAGACATGAAGAGAATGAAGGTGTTGTCATACTCTCCAGTGGACCGTAAGTACTCCAGAACTCTACCAATGTTCCAGTCCATTCGATCAACCATTCCAGCATATACTTCCATAGCACGAGCCGACTTCTCCTGCACGTCTTTGGGCATGTCCTCCCACTGACCGGGCTCGCCCGGGCACTGAACCACGGGATGAGGCTGGACATCTTGGTCTACGAGGCCCATATCCTTCAATCGTTGGAGGCGCTTGAGTCTCAAAGCTTGCGGCCCGTCCGAGTACTGGCCTGCTTCTGATTAGCCGATCTGTTCCATTGGATACTGTCGTAGCTCTAACCTTTGTACTTGTCGGTCACCTCCTTTGGGGCCTGAAGAGGCCAATGGGGCGCAGAGAATGGCAGGTATGCAAAGAATGGCTTTTCTTTTTCGTCTTCGGTCCGCGATGAGAGGTATTCGATAATCTTGTTGCCATAGGCATCCGAAGAGTAGAAGTCGCCCGGCAACTTCTCAACAAACTTGTCATCCTCAACATGCAAGGCTCGGGTGGCAGTCTCGAAGAATTTGTGCGGTTCGTTGTCTGGGTCGTCGTATTGGGGTTCATAGCCTTTGAGCACGAGGTTAGCCATTCTCGACCTTCCAATGATGTAGATTTGTGCGTACCGTAGTGATTGGCGCAACCTGGAAGCAGGGCAAAGGAGCGAACAAAGCCACGAGCAATTGGATGGTGCTGGGGCTTCAATCCGAGATGCCACTTTCCAGCCATCATTGTATGATACCCGCCATCCCTGAGAAGCTCAGGAAGAGCAACCACGCGCTCGTTCAGGTATCCTTCATGTCCTGGTTGTCCCTGATGAGCGACAGAGCTCCTCGTGAACTCTGCAAGCTCTCCCAATCCTGCAATGTGATGATCCGTGCCGGTCATCAGCATTGAACGTGTGGGAGAGCAAGCAGCCGCCACATGATAGTTTGTGAAGCGAATGCCGTTGGCTTCTGCGGCGAGAGCATCAATGTTGGGTGTTTGGATCTCGGATCCAAAGCAACCGCAGTCACTAAAGCCGAGGTCGTCGGCGACGATGACGAGAAAGTTGGGACGTGTATTCGCCATTTTGGATCAGAATGGTGCCATGCCAGGCAGGAGACCAAGGTAACGAGATGGTCCCCATGGCTCCTTTGTATTCAACCAGAACCGAGGGTCCAACGAGGACCTTGATCCAATTGGAAACGAGATACTGAGGCATGAGACGAAGGATGATGGTTTCTGTGGAGTAGCGGAACTCGGTCATCGGAAGAGCGCAAATATTAGCGGCAGAGCGGGCTCCCTCGACGGAAGAACGCACTTTAGCGCCGGGAGAGCGCATCTTGGCTCCGGAAAGGCGCATCCAAGCGTCAATTCGCGATCCTGGGGAGACCATGCAAACGTGCATAGCGTGCAGCTCAAAGGCTACCATCTTTCGTTTCTTCAATTGCTCAGGCGGTGCCCGTGAGGAGCTAACAAGCAACCTCCCATTACCCCAGATGGCTCAGCTCGCCTCCAGACCCCGGATTTTGCCCATGCGGAGAATAGCTCTAGGATGATGAATACTTAAACAAGGCCAGGACGCAAGCTTTCAAAACGACAAGTCTACGTCAATCTTGTCACCATCAAGTGTCCCAAATCGGCTTTTCTGTAAACGACCCAACACCATGGCTCCCAGTGCGGCAGAGCAAGGGCCGAGTCTCTCCCTGAGGGAGCGGTTCCTCTACTTTACCCCAATGATCGCATTCATCACCATGTCGGTAATGATCAACTTCTCTACAACAGTCATACTAATAGTCTTCTAGTTACATGGCTCTGTGTGCGTTCAACTTTGGCTTTGATGTCGGCAACTTTGCAGGTGTCCAGGCCATGCAGCGTGAGTCACCTCCCTGTCATCTTGACACACTCCATCTGACCACCAGGGCCAGCTTTCGCCAAGAGATTCGGAAAATACAACGACGACAAAGACCTTTACGCGTTACCAAGTTACCTTTCATCCATTATGACCTCGACTCCATTCTTCGGCAAACTCGTTGGGGCCATCACCTGCGGTTCTGTCTCTGAACGCTGGGGACGCAAAATGGCCATCTTCATACTTGCCTGCATCTCGCTCGTAGGCGTTACTCTACAAACGGCGGCCTTTTCCGCGGCTCAGTTCACAGTTGGTAGAGTCGTCAATTTTGCCATGACGGGCTTTTGCATCGTCGTTGTCCCCATCTATCAGGCAGAGTGTTCACCCAAGGAATTACGTGGGTTGATGAACTCGACCATTCAGATGGTCATCATCTTTGGACAGACGGTTGCTTCCCTTGTTAACTTGGGAACCAAGGGAATTCCAAGCGATGCATCTTGGCGCATCCCTGTTGGTCTTCAGTTTGTCGTGCCGGTTATTCTACTCGCTCTCTTGCCATTCGTCCCTGAATCGCCTCGCTGGCTTCTATCCAAGGACCGTCCGGACGAGGCATTCCAATCTCTCCAGCGACTTCGGGGCAAATTGACGGAGAACGACATTAGAGTTGAGATGGCCGAGATCCAAGCAGACCAGGCCAATGCCAGCAAGGGTAGCTGGAGCGAAGTCTTTGACAACCACAATAGGCTCCGAACAGTTATCGCCATCATCGCCATGTTTGGACAGCAGATTACTGGACAGGCATTTGTCAACCAGTACTCTGCCATTTTCTACCAGCAAAACGGGTTTGTTAAACAGGCCTTCCTGTTCACTGTCTTGGCGAATGTCGCTGGTGTCATCGGCACTGCCGGAACTTGGTTTGTTGTTGATAGTTTTGGACGACGGTGAGTCAACTTATCCTAATGAAACTCGAGGGCGTGCTCACTGACAACATTTCAGGCCTATTCTGTTGACGGGAGGTTTCCTTATGGGCGCATTCCTATATATTGTCGCCATTGTGTCCACCGTTCCCGATCCAACGTATGCCGCCAGACAGATGATGGTGGCGTCCATGTGTCTCTTCAGTGCCATGTACTGTGTTTCATGGGGTCCGCTGTAAGTCGTATCTCGGCCTTTTTCAGCCAGAAGCTAACTGCATAGATCCTATGTTGTCCTGGGCGAAGTGACTTCAGCTCGCGTCAAGGAAAAAACTAGCCTGATCGCTTGCAGCATCTCCATCCTCACAACTTTTGTCACATCTTTCACTCTCCCCTACCTGCTCAACAGCGACTATGCAGGACTGGGTGGCAAGGTTGGATTCATCTATGGCTCTATTTGCTTCGTCATGACGGTTGTTGCTTTCTTCCTTGTCCCCGAGATGAAGGATCGCACTCTAGAAGAGGTTGACAAGCTCTTTGAGATGAAGGTACCGCTTCGGAAGTTCAAGCAGACACAGATCGAAGTGCTTGATCCTGATGTGAAGGATGAGGTGCTGCATGGAGGCGATGACAAGGGTGCCAGTGTCCATCACAGAGAGGCGTGAGGGATACCGAGAACCATATCACAAAGCGGAGGGTACCTGGGGACGCATGTTTCATATTCGTAGTTGATGGAGAAGACTACACCAAGTATTCACAGTACCCAGCCATTCCCGTCCCAGCATCTCATCTGACGAATGCCATCACAATATAAAAGCCATTCTCTGCCGTCATGGTCCAGGCCAATATTTATCTCTTACCAGCGCCAGATTCTCATCCGTGAATTCCTTGATACCCCTATCCTCACACCTTGTCCTCGTCCGTACTACCTCAACTGTTTCACCGGTCTTCTGATCTACCGCAGCCGTCTTGATGAGAGTCCTCTTAACTATCGATCCTTCTAGAGCCCAGTTTGGCACAGATTGCTCATACGGAAAGCCCTTCTCCTTGACCATCTCGAGCATGTCGTCTTTGTTCTTCCCGTCCAGCTGCTCTGTTGAGAAAAGACTTCGAGCAAAGCCCGATACACTGTTCCGGATAGCGTCACCGCGGCATCGCCAGATGACGTTACTCAGACACTCTTCAACGCATGGGACATTAAATAGGCGGCCATCAAAGTGGGGAAGTGTCTGGTTCTCAAAATGAGGGAATGGGAGTGAGAAAAAGCCTTCGACGGGTGGCTCTGGTGTCTCAACCAGTGCGGCCACGAGGTGTGAGTAAAAATGAACCGAGCAACGTCCCGCAGCTAGCGAGGCAATCTTGGTAACGCGACCATTAGACTGGCTACCGACGCCATCTGGGAACACAAGAGTGATCTCATCTGACTGCGTGTACGCCAAACTGGCTGACGAATATGCGCCAAGTAGGTCAGCACATGTCTTGACCATGGCGGTGTGCAATCGCTCATCGAATGGTTTCGCAAATGACGCTGTGAATCTGGAAAAGGAATGTCCGTCGAGTCGGAGGATGGCAGGTTTGGATGGATCGAGACGGATCTCTGTTGTTGCTTCGTAGTCCTTCATGCGTGAAGCAAGGGACTTGGATGGCGGTTGATTCTCCATTTTGACAGTTTACCTTTGTGTTGAATGATAAAAAAAGCAAGGCTTTACATCTCAACTATATATAATGGTTCGTTTCAATGGTGGTTGTCTGACTCACTCCGAGCTGAGCCCAATGTTAGTCACCGTCAGGTGGAGGCTGTTCAGCTGTCTCAGCCCACCTTGGCCGAGACCCCATCCCACAGCTTGCCCACAGGCGCCAAGAGAATAGCTCCATCATGAAAACAGCTTGATTGGAATGGGTTGTTAAGCTTAATCTCTTAGCTGATTGGCATGTCAGGGGAACGTTGTCTTGGGGAAAGACATCCAAGGGAGTCCCCAGGAGCTCACCAAGCCAAGATGTGACTGATCGAGAGTAAACATCAAAAGAGTTGTCATCATTCATGAATGCTACCGTGTATCATCTATAGTCTCTATCAAAGATCCGACTATGCAATTTTCCCAAACACCAAATGTAAGATGCCACCCAAAGAAATGTTTGCACGCTTCACAATGTCCGCCCAAAGAGATATGCCGCTCCAAAGATCCCGCCCAAAAAATGCACAACTTACAAAACCCTCATACGAAAGTCAGGCTCCCATTCTAACTCATCAATACTATGAGATCGTCCCACGTGGTTGATCAATGCATCCGCGCTCGCACAGAGGACGTCTCCGTCGCGGAACTTGGTACAGAGAACGCAGGCAAAGTCCCCGTCCGGGGTGTGGCACTTGATCACAAATCTTTGGTTGACGATGAACTCGAGATCTTCATCGACCTCTCGCTCGTACCCATCAATCGTGATCCACCGTGTAGTGGGCTTCCGGATGGCCCAGATATCGTCGGCTTCAACGCCAAGTTTGAGCCCACAAGCGGGACATTGACAGATACCTCCAGGGGCAAAGGTCGAGGCCATGCGCATATTCTTATCGCACTGCAGATCAATGCTATATATGCAGTATAGAGGATCGGGCTCGGATCGGACGGGTTCGGATCGGGGGTGTTCGGACCGGACGATGCTTGATGCGCGGCTGCGAGCGGGAGCAGGAAGGGCCTTTTGCGGAGGCATCGGCTTTGACGGCGGAGGCAGAGCTGGCTTTGGCTTCTCGGTAGCCATCAATAATCGCTGTCGCTGCTCTCTAAGAGCTCCGAGGGATCCGTCTCGTGCGGCGTTGGATGCGGCAATAAGGTGTTCCATATCGACACGGTCAAGCCGTCGACCGTGGTATACGGCATCTTGCAGGACGTTGATGACGGTTTGCTGCAGAGCAATAACCTGTGCCTGCAGCTTATTCTCGGTAACCACGTCTCCAATAGCGAATTTCCGACCGAGTCGCTCGTATCCGTCCTCGAATTCCCGGCTGATGAGGGCACTCGACTTTCTAAGCGAAGCGCTGACCTCATCCGTCTCCTTCTCCTTCTCTAGCGCCTGGTCCTTTTCCTTGGCCTTTTTCTCCGACTTTTCGACTTGTTCCTTGAGCTTCTTTATCTCTTCGTCTTGGGTCGTGTCGCGGTGGTTCTGTTTGCGGCGCTCCTTGACGCGGTCCCAGAGGCCGATGGACGAGGTGAACGTGCCGACGAGGGTGGAACACAGCACGGCTATGATGTAGGTTTTCTGGTGCAAACCTTAGCAGGAGGTCAAAGGTAGAGACGAACGGGCCGATATACCTTGAGGTGTTTGTCCTCGATCATGTTGGCGTGGTTCATCGCGGCAGTGTGTCTGCTATCGGCTTGTCGTCTGTAGAAGGAGTCGGATGTCTGGCGACACGATCGACGTCAACTCTCGGGAGAGCAGCGGCATCGGGTATATAGAAGTCATGATGGGTAGGGTATCGTACACGATGGCTGCACACCGCAAGTCGCTCGATCAGCGTCGTTGGTCGACAACGCGAACTTTAGTGCATGGACTTGCACCACCACCATGACGTCACGGAAAACTTTCCCAGTTTTGAGACAGTGATCTACGAAATTGTGATGACGTGTCAGAACCTGCATGCAGGTGATTGGCCGATCTTGTTTCCGGGGTCCCCTCGGGATTCCACCCAGCCAGCGGCAAAGGCGTCAAGAAGAAAACGAGAGATTAGGGGTTACGGCCAATCGAAGGAGAAGGATTGTTTCATGAGGGACTGGGTTGATGCTGTCATGTATTCTCCGACGACGAGGGGGGTTATATGATCGTAGTTATCACTCTTTCCATGCTATAATTACGTAGCTTGTGGAAACGTGGGTTGGGCTCCAAAGATTGGACCCTGATCTACATGCCAATTTACAAAGAACATTGGCACTTACACAATGGGCGATCCAAGCAAAGTGTAATGACATGTCACTTGTGAAAGGGATTAGGAATAACTGTAGATGCTCATAAAATAATTACATTCTTTCATATTAAATCGGGATTACCATTTGTGATAATACCCATGAAACAGTCAATCGCCTCGGACTCACTCAAGTCTCTCTCCCACCCTAGACTTGAATCACCCAGTTAGAGGGCATTCCAAGCCACCAAATCTTAAATGCCAATCGCTTGCCAAGTCCTGCAAGTAACCTTCTTCAAATGCTTATTTCCTTATGATTGGCTGGTCTTTGCTGTCGAGTCTTAGACAGAGATAGATCACAAATCATAAAGGGGACATTGCAAGGGGGCCACGTGACCCTTGGTTATCAGCCAAAAGACCAAGCACGAGTCGTGGATCAATGACATGTCTTAGATGCTTTGATGAGTAATCTTGGGCATTTGCATCCTTGATGAAGGCACTCATCTGTCGTGACAATACGTATTACGCTTGGACAACAAGAAGAAAGAAAATCATGCGGTAGTCGAGGATAGCAAGTTAATGACGATGGTGACATCTAAACATTGACCGTCTAGAAGATTCCGTATCACTTTCAAGGCGAAAAGGAAATGCAGGTCTGATCCAAGATAAGATCAGAAGATGCTGATTTTGAGCATCTTGATGCAAGCCGACATGTTGTCACGTAACCACCTGCAACATGACATCGTGTCTTGCGATGGTGGCAAGACATGCATCGTCAAACCAGGGGATGGTCAGAATTCTTTCATGCTGGCCATGCAAGACAAAGAAGTATGACGGTTGATATGTATTTACCAAAGTACCTTCATGCGTGCGGCAAAGACCGTTTCTTTCGGCCGAAATATCGGTATTATGAAACTACCATGCTGTCGAGAGGAAGTTAAAACATCAACCTTAATCGTGCTGAAAGGTTATAGTAGTAGATAGAGGATGACTGTAAAGTGTAATTAAATAAATTTGCTTGAAGTTTCCAAATACATCAATGAGATACATAGGCAGGTAATAGAATTGGGATAATTAGGGAAATGTTTTTAACTCGAGAAGTGCATTGACGGACGCTATCTGTTCAGAGGACAGAATATACAATGCTCAGGAAACTCATTCCAGTACTCAATGTTCTTATCCTAGTAACCTTTCTATCTATAAAAGCTACATGTAGCCCAAATGAAGTAATTGCATCATTTCGTCACTTGACCACCTGCAAACATCATTCCGCCGGCCATTACTTTCCTACATCGCACAGACTCACAAGGCCAACTTGTTCATGATTGAAGGAGATGTCTATTGTGCGCTGTGCGGCACTGTCACGGTTTACAACCCACCCTGGGGCCAGCCATCCGAGGCCCAGGATGGCCCCATTGGCCCTGATGCATCCTATGATGCCTTTGCCAACTCACCAAGAACCCTCTGGTGGTTGAGAGATATAAGTCTTCTCACCGAGAATCTCGGTGGAGTAGGGTTTGCAACGCGTTTCTAACCCCGGTGTGATATCAACTGATACGTTATAGAATCGCTCAAATGAGAGAGGCTTGTTATCTCGGCAATGGTCTCTACACCTACAATACGGGAAACAAGCTAGTGCGGCAATATGCGTGAGTTCTCTAGCTCCCCATACGCTGCATTTATGTTATCAGGTATTTGACTGACTCTTTGCCTTAGGTATAACCATGAGACAGACTTTCCAGTGGCGTTTCCTGTTCATGATGTTTGCATCTCGCTATTTGAAAACATGCTTAAACCGCAAGTTTTCGACCTCGAGTGTGTTTACAACGCATTCAAGAGATTTTATAGCACAGTTCCCTCAAGATGTCTGACCTTGGACTATGGCGGCGCCCAACAGTTTATGGGAAACCAGTGGAAAGTTGTCCGAGGCGAGGAGCATTATGTGATTTCGCCCTTGCGCGACCGGGCCCTTAGGAGGTGGTACGACTATCTGGAGGCTGAAGCACCACAGGTGAATGGTCAGGTTATTCGACCTCCTCTAAGTTCAAGGGACGACCCATTCGTCAGGTTGCCTCACGAACTCGTGCTCCTTATCATGGAGAGCATGCCCATGGCTGATTTCTGTCAATGGAGAGGGGCATCGAGGAGGACTGCTCTTCTGCAGTTGAAGAATGACCTTTGGAGGAAAAGGATCATCAGAGAGATGCCTTGGATGTTCGACGTACCCTCTATCAAGATTTCTGGATCGCCCGTGAACTGGGAGCGAGCCTACAAATTATTTCACCGAGCTTCGTTCAGTCGTGGTGAGCACAGGCACCCGGCCCTTTTCAACCGAAAGCGAATCTGGACGACCTGTTCACCACTTGTCGAAGCTTACCACGAGGAAAAAGCCATCCAGGACACGGAAAGAGAGGCCATACCCGAAACGATGATCGGCGCGGTGGTTGACACGGAACCCAAGCCCACCTACAGGACTTGTCAAGTGGCTCTTTTCTTGCACAAATTTGACGACTTGGACCATGTACACCCCAAGATAGTGATCGAGTGGACTAGGAACCTCGAATTCAAGGCTATCAAGGCTGGAAACTGTGGGTTTGTGTGCAAGGAAAGCATGGGTCTCGACCTCGAACATCAAGTGTTTTTCCCTGAGAGCGGCTGGCTGGCGGGTGTCTCGATACGAATATTCCATGACCAGCCGGATGATGATGAAGAGGAAGACCTGTTTCCGGAGCAAACAATAATCACCGGGATATACTTTCCCTTCAGTCAGCCCCCCGTTGGCGGCCACGCCGACTTTGGAGATCCGGATGGCCATGCGACGCACCGTCTGGCACCCCGATCGGGGCATTTCATTGTTGGCCTCAAGGTGTACGATGACGAGTGGGCCAGGGTCACGGGGATTGAGCTTATCCAGCAGCCGTTGGCAAAGTTAAGGGGGCCGACGAGGAGGGCTATGGTTGATATGGTTTCTGCAGGGATATGGAGTGTTGAAAACACAAAGGAGAAGTATTGGATTGGTGATGGTGAAGAATGGTAGTGTTGTTTTGTTTTGTATGGAGGATATGTCGCGGTAGGGAGGAACCGATTGCGTGGGTAGTGAAACCAGGAGCTTAGTGTCCATGTGAGTTGAGTTAGATACGTGGGTAAGGTCCTCGTGGCTTGATTTAATAATATTACTATTTCTCAATAGAGTAAAGAATGTTCTGTTGTACCTAAGTTTGGCATCCCCAATCCAGCTCAAATCAGTGAAGACTTGGATAAACCTTTTTAAACGATTTGGTCGCGGAGACCCTCTTCCACCACTGCTTCGTCTTTGGCCCAACACTGAATCCAGACTCTGACTTTCCAATCAAATCTTCCAAAGGTCCAAAGTTGTGAATATCGGTCGGCTCTGTTCCAGCTCCCCACATAGCATGCGAGAGCCAGGGTACGACGTGGAAGTCGGCTTCAGTGAGAGAGTCTCCAGCGGCGAAGGGCAGCACGAGAGCCTCCTCGAGCTTGTTCATGCCGGATGCAAAGGTGCGGTACTGGTTGTGGGAGGCTTGGAAGAACTGTTCGTGATCGGCCCCAACTTCCGCGGCATAGAGCTTGTTGACAGCTTCATTCTCTTCCCTCTTAAAGCTATAGAAGGCGTTGCCAGGAGCTGCCTTGTGTTCCTGCTCGAGCTTGGTCTGTCGGTTCTGAAGAAATTGCTTCCACATGCTCGCTTTCTTGGCCTCCATCTCCTTAGTATCACGAGCAGTGAAAAGAATGACATTGGTGTCGACGTCTGCGGAGTGAACAAGGTCGATGATTTGCTGCGCCTTTTGCTGCACTTTGGGGTCCTTGGGAACGAGAGTCGCTTCACCTAGACTATCCACATAGCGGAGAATGTCCATGCTTTGCACGAGGGGCTTTTCCAGGGCAGAAGATTCGAGAGACGGAACGGTTCCATGGGGGTTAATCTTGAGATACTCTGGAGCAAAGTTCTCCGCAGTCGCTGGGAAATGTGAGTATCGGTTCTGACTCAAAGTGTTGTAACGTACCCAAGTTTATTTCCTTGACTTGGTAGTCATCTGCGGAGAACCCTTTCTCTGCCAAGGCAAGGTGGGCAACACCGGCCCATTGCGAGCCGACAAACGAGTAGAGAGTGAGCTGCGGAGAATGTCAGGTTGGTTCGATACTCTCTAACATTATCAGAGGAGGCAAACCTTTGGAGCCATTTCAATTGTTGCAAAGGGATCAAATTGGGGATGGCGACTTTACGGAACTTTGGAGATTGCTTCTCTTCCAAACCCTGCGCTGCAGCAAGACATTTTATACACTTTGATTGCCAAGATGTCTATTTTCAACATGGTGCTGATTCCACATGCACACTGCAGAATTAAAGGATTCCTGTAGTCGCTTCGAGTTTATTCAAGTGGGATATTGGAGCGTCGTCTGCTTGCCAAGCCAACACATCGCAACCCCAAGCCAGTCCATCGCGAGCACAGCACAGGGTAATGCATGCGACAGTTGTAAACAATCACCTCATTTAATAAACACGGATTCCAAAGTGTCATTAAACTTTTAATGTGTTTGATCTGCAAGTCGCTTGGGTCCAAGTCATAGGGAGGAAGCGGGTGAGATCTTAGTGCACGTTGGCTTTGGAATCATTCAGGGTTCAGCCTATGAGTTTAAATATTTTACGTAACTGAAACCGAAAATTGCTTCTAGCTTTGGAATTTGATGCAGGCCAACAACCTAGGGTGCGCATTTCGAGATGGTGACATGGAATCATCTCTTTCACGAGCATGAGGCAATGGAAAAGTATCAACGAGATTGGATTGACGCTTTTGGGAATGAAAGGAATCATTGAGAGACTCCATCAATGTTGTCTGACCAGTGTTAATGTTAAAGATTCCCATGTTTGATGTAGGAGCTGGCGCTGCATGATCAGGATATTACTTGGGGAAAAGAGAGGCAATAGGCGAAATGAAATACTAATGATACTTTATGAAACATGCCCTTTCTTGCGGTAAAATCAACATTCCTCCTGACAAGGAAATTCGTCAAAGAAACGCAACAACGCCAATCACTAGAGCTTGACCAAACATTGCTGAACCCTGCAACCGCTACCCCTGTCCCCTTTGGAATCACCCCAGTCCCTTAGACTCTAGCCGCAGGAAATATCTCCGAGAGGAGGCACAGTCTGGGGTCTAATAGGGCTGAGATCGCCCGGGAAATCGGCACAGAACAATATTCGACGTCACATCAAGGGGCTAAACTTGCTCAGCCTCTTGCCGCAAGCCGAGATGCCTTGCTGCGGAGGCGATGGCTTCAACGTAAGGAGTTGATGCGTCGTAATTATTTGGGCTCGAGGGAAACTTGTTGGATTGTATAAAGAGTAGCGAAGAGCACTCGGTAAAGAATCATCATCAGCATCAACAGCTTCATCATCACAACCACCACCAGAACTCTCATTTTAACACATTCTTTCAAGTCACTTCAACCAGACTCACCATCAAAATGCGTGTTCTTAACCTCGCCTCTCTCACCCTCGCTGCCATCTCCGGCATCGAAGCCCGCGCCGGCATCGACATTCGTGTTCAAGGCGGCTCAGCCAAGAACACAGCTGGCGCCGTCTTTGCCATGACCAATGAGCCCACCGGAAACAGAGTCATTGCTTTCTCTCGCAACGGTGATGGTTCTTTGACTCAGACCAAGGCCTACCTTACTGGTGGACGGGGCCAGGGCGTCGACTTTGACACCCAGGGTGGCCTTCAGCTGGATGCCAAGAACAAGTATCTTTATGCTGTCAACCCGGCCGATGACCTCATCACTGTTTTCGCTGTTGATGGCTCGTCTCTCACCAAGATTCAGACCATCTACGGAGGTGACCAGCCTCTTAGCATCACCCTCAGTAAGAACGGATATGCCTACTCCCTCACTGGCTCAGTTGCCTCAACTGGTATCTTTGGTTTCAAGGTGGATGATAAGACCGGGAAGCTCTCCCCTCTTACCAACGAGACCATACCTCTCAGTACCCCTATCGGTGTTCCTGGTGTCGTCGCTTTTGCCCCCGATGGCCGATCCCTGATCGTCACCAACAAGGTTGGCAGCACAATCGACGTCTTTTCTATCGACGAGAAGGGTCAAGCCAGCTCTGCCCCTGTCACCACTATGGCCTCTAGCGGCCTTCGACCTTTCGGCGCCGTCTTTAACAACGAAAGCACCTTGTACGTCGTCGAGTCTGGTCTCCCCGCCTTCAAGAACAGTGCCCTTTCTACCTACCACCTCAACGATGGAAAGGTCCCCAGCTTGACTGCCGTCACCAAGGCCGAGCGAAGCGACCAGACCGACGCCTGCTGGGTTGTTGTCACTCCCGATAACCGCTATGCCTACACTGCCAACTTTGTGTCCAACTCCATTTCTAGCTACGCCATCTTCAACAACGGAACCACCTCTCTTATCGAAGGCGAGGCTGCTCTCCCCGGTGATGGCTCCGAGCCTGTCGACCTTGCCCTCAGCAGCGATGGCATGTACCTGTACAACCTTCTCCGAGGCTCTGGCGCGGTTGTTGCTTACAAGATCAAGGAGGATGGTTCGCTTCAGCAGGTTGGTGAGATGTTTGGAAAGGGAATGGGCCTTATGCCTGGACTTGGTAACTCTGGCCTTGCTGCCTTCTAAATGGCTGGCTAGATGGACCTTGGACCATAGACTGGATAGTACACGTATGCCCACTTACCTGACTAGTATCTTTCTTTGCCTGTATTATAGTTATCGCATTTAGACCTTTTCAGCATATAATTGCACGACAGTATGCCCATTAATCTCTTATCCATAGGTCTGTCCATTGATTAAAGATGTGTCTTTCTCAATTACCATGATGTGCACGGCCTTTTCCCTCTCCCGTCTTTTGTAATAGCCTACTAATACGCACTTGATTGGGGCCGCGACACATCTATTGATACGTATGCATATTAAATGCTTCATATTTTGCAACTATCTTAACTAGACCAATCATCTGTCCGTCATATCTAGATTATTACTCGGGCTTGGGGAAGAGATCCTTGTACTGAAGAAGGGTTTCGCGGAAAGGAACCGGCTTCCTACCCGTCAACTTTTCAACATTATCGGTTGTCTTGGCCATATGTCCCTCGGCAACCATCTCACCACAGCACATCAAATCTCCAATGCACAGCTTCATGGGCAACTGAGAAAAGTCACCGAAGAAGTCGGTAGGCAGTCCATGGTCTAGCCACCACTGCTTGAGCTCATCATCTGGCATATCCACGAGCTCTCCCTTGTAGCCAGTCTGGCTGCACATCCAGTCAAAGACCTCCTGGTTTGTGACGGCCTCGGGACCGGTAATGTCGTATACAGTGTTGGGCTCTCCCTTGCCGAGCAGCAGACAGGCAAGCACACGGCCGCAATCCTCTCGAGCAACGTAGGCGCCAGCTTGACCGTGGGTGTTTGTTAACCAGCGGTCACCACAGAACTTGAAAGATGGGGCGAACAAGGTAGGAATGTTGTCGGCATAAAGGTAGTTGCGCTGGATGCTGTAGTCCAGCCCAGACGCATAAATAATCTTTTCAATAGCGTGGTGGTCTCGGGGCAGGAAGGGAATGTCCTCTTCATTTTCGGCCTCAATACCGGCTCCGATAAACGAGGTATAGCAGACGCGCTTCACGCCACATGCCTTTGCTGCATCAACAACAGTCTGGGCCTGGCGTCGTCGGCCTTCACCAAAGAGCCATGTGGAGATGAATGAGACAGCCTCTGCTCCCTCGAACACGGCCTTGAGGCTCTCGATATCGTCATAGGTGGCAACAGCAAACTTGGCGCCCTTGTCTATCCAAGATTGGCGCAGCTCTGCAGGAACGGCATCTTCTTTATATGTTGTGAGAACGAGCTCATCCTCGGGCTGAACAATCTCAACGGCGTGGCTAGCGGCAATCTTGCCCAGATTTCCATCTGCGCCAGTGAGGACGTACTTGGGCATGTTGGTATGATGTAAGTGTGAAGTGTGATTTGAGATGGGTATTCGAGGGGAGGAATTAATGATGGGATTTAGAGAACACGATGTATTTAATATGAGAGAATATCGAGCAAGTAGCAGACTCTGATAGACACACAATAGCCTTATCCTTTATACTTATAGCTGAGGGTATCCACCCGTCAACTGATGAACGGGTCTGGTCTGATGGGTCCAACTATCAGATCACCCCAACACGACATCCACAATCATGCCACGCACTCGCATAAAAACAAGCAGGAACCGGATGATAACTGTCCTCATGTGGCTCTGCAATTCCGAGACATTCCCGATTTGTCGGTAAACGTAGATGCCGACCCAGAACGGCGGTAAAGCCCTGGTGAGGCTATTCCCCTTGCAGATAGCTCAAGGTGACATCACCTCATTGCCTCGCCGTGGGTGGATAACCATTCGATGTCGCGTGAAGCTCGCATCCTTCAAGGTCAGGATATCATGTCAGTGTCACCTAAGTGTTGCGTGGCGGACGGGAGGGGACTAGGCCGTTCTTTAAGGTGAAACCAGGCTATATATCAAACCACTTCAATATCGCCGCCTGCCAGTTGATCCACTAGAGGCACGGAATGGTCCGGAAGCACAGTCGGGCGGACTTCCGCCGCCGGATCGAGACATCGCTCTTGGGCATGTTTCTACCATTTCTTAGGGTTGTTAAGCTGGGTTCTTCACAGGTTTGAAGGCTACAACTGTGAGTATACTCCCTCAGACACAGGACACAACTGACGGGAGGGGAAGATGGGGGCTGGAATAGACCGGGGTTTGTACCATTGGGATCATAGAGAAGGAGAAGGTGTCTCTCTAAAATGCAGAGTTTGGGCATAAAAGGGGCTCAGAAGCTCAAAAATAGCTGGACATGGAAGTAAAAGTAGAAGAGGAAGTATGCCAACTTTAGAAACTAGCGACAAAGCCCTCGTCTGCTTTAGCTCCAGCGATTTGTAGCTCATGGTTAGCAATTAGAGAGGTGCTGAACTCTCCAGCAAGATCTGAACTCTCCCAGCCCGTAACCAGAACGAAACCTTTGCCTGAGCTTCCTCCCAATGCATGGTGCTCAACCTCCTCAAGCAGCCACCCTGTTGCCGCCCCCTTGAACCCTTTCAAGCTCTTGACGGAATGTACTAGTGCAAGTGCCGCTGTGTCGACTGCCGAAGTATCAACAGAAGACGGGAAGTAGAACTTCTGGATGACGGTGGGAGTGTCTCTGAAAGCGGTAACCGGCGGTGATAGTCTTAGCTCGCCGTCTGCCCCGTAGACATTGAGCACAGCATGTTTGAGGTTCGGAGGCCCGGCCATGATAGTGCCCACTTGTTCCAAGAAAGGCCCATATTGGGGGGATTCGGTCGCCGCTTGGTGAGCCTCCATGCTTTCCCAGTCTGGTTCATTGTCAGTGTGGTGCAAAGGTGAAAGGAAGATGACATCGGAGATTGCAGAGCAGCTCGCCTGTACCAGCGAGAGGCAGAACGGATGAGGGGGCATTCTTACCCACGATCTCCACCATGGTATCGGTGTTCCTTTCATCGACGCTGTAGAGGGAGCTCTGGAAGCCCTCAAAGGAACTCAAAGTCTTGAGGCAATCTCTCCAGATGCGGCTCCCTTTAGAGTTGGGATCTACTAGGTTTGCTTCCGGGACCAGCGATAACACCGCAAACTCGGTCGTGGGTCGGGCCATGGTTGCACAGAATAGAATGGTACGTGTGTTTGAATGGGTATATCAGAGGTAGGGAGAAAAGAGACGGAACTCAAGACGTCGGTCATGTCACACAAGAATACGTGGCATTAGCCTCCTTCATGACCCCCTGTTGTTTGAATGTCTCGGGAGGCGGAGGTACCCATCCGAAGGGGCGGTCCGAAACTAGACATCTTGCTGCCCACTTCCGACGGATTCAGCAGGGTGTTTTCATTCTTGTCGCCTTTTGGCGTCGTTGATTCCTCGGGTATAAGATAAGATATCTTGAGTACTGTCGACCCTAAGAAGATTATCTGGGCTGTTTTGGTTTTCGGTATTCTGGGGTCATGGGCTATTTTCTGATTAGGTAGTTAATGGGTGATCGTGGGTTGAATGAAGCTGTGACGTCTTGATAGCTTTGCCAGGAATATTGGGCTATAGGAGCACTTTATAGGCGTAAGTATATTTCTTCTGCTGTTATAATTACCTCTCTGTACCTTAATCTGCGGCCCTGAGGTTGAAGTTGTGGTGCCTTTGCCGCGTAAACCTTGGGGAGAACTCCTGACTGTCGGGTAAGTACCAGGCCAGTTAGCATGGTAGTGACTGTCTTGATAAGGGGGTGCATCCTGGCCAATTAGAGTGTGGCGATAAGAGAGGGCACAGACGGTCATTCGTCAAAATCCATCTCAGGCGTAAGACGGCAGGGTATTTGACCAACATCGTTTCCCGCCGGCTATGGCTTCGACAACGAGATGCAATAGAGACGCCCGTGACCAAGACTTATAAATAGAGAAATAAATATTAAGAGAACGAGTTTTTAATGCTATGAGACTTGACGGGTTAGAATATCTGTTTTACTGAAAGGCATCTGTTTGCTTAGTTATCCCGTCAAGAACACTTCGTTGCATTATAACACGATGCTAGGTAACACAGTGGCGTCTTATGATTACTGAAATTTTGACACATGCTGATATTGAAATCTAGTATCTTTATCCCCAGAGACGAAACTCGAGCCATTCATCGTCGAAAACTCCTCAGCCACGAACAAGCAGGCCCCCCCTAGCAGGAGGCACGTAGCTTTGATGGACTATATGCAGCGTATTGTCCTAAAAGCGCCCACTGTCGCCCCCAATCGTCCAAGTTGAACCAGTCAGGTTATGACGACGAAAGATTTCTACCGCGTCGTTCAATGACCACTTCGTCCAGTCGGCATCAGCGTGGCGTCCGTACCATTCCGTAGCGAAATCCCAAATCTGTTCAACTGGCCGCACATCGCCCTTGGGAATTCCCCGAGTAGAACACCACTCGTCAACCTCGGCTTCGTCACGGAACAGTAACTGCACCGAGCAGGTGTAGATGACGTTATCCCAGGCATTTCGCATTGGAACTGGAAAGTGTATAACGTAGTCCTTGTCCAACAGCTTTCCGTCCTGGACGGTGAGGGTGACTTCATCGCCGATAGCGCCTAGTCTTGTTTTGAGGGTCGCAGTGCCACCTGCGAGATGCATTACCCCCAGTGAGCACCAAGCACAGTTCCCCCACCATTTGCGCTCGCCTGACGAGACAATACAGGTCGTGGGCGCTGCTGAAAACGGGTGGGCAACCCAAACCTCGTCGGAATGTGGGTGTAGGACAACACCATGGTACTCTCCTAGCGCTTGAAGTCCCTGTCGCGCCGTCGCTTCACTGCATTGGAAACGGGTGGCGATCTCGCTGACGGTTGGGGGACGTTGCTTGGTAAGAAATGAGGATATGATGGCTTCGTGCAGACTTGAATTGTCCATGACGACGACTCGAAAGAACGAGCACTTAAATGTCGCAATGAATGGGTTGGTATGTTTTGTATTTCTTGTTATAGGGAAGTAGTTTGTGGTTAACAGAAGACGGAATAGAGGAAGGGGGACGGTTGCCTCTATTATATATGCCTAGGGAGTATTACCTTCACCGGCTGGAGCGACGCTAGTGTGCATGTATGCCTGGGTGGAGCTGTCGAGGGATTGAAAGGCGTAAGGGCGTTAATGACATAAACAGTGAGGTCACTCGCTCCAGTGTTAGAATCTTAACTGATCTAGCAGTGCATTGCAGAGGAGAACCATAGAGCCTTAACTTCGCGATACTTGCCACTCTAGCAAAGAATAGTGATTTGTGAAGTATCGTGCGATACGCTTCTCCTCACTGGTTTAGATCCTTGCAAGTGACCTTACTGTACCTGCTTTACGCTGTTTAAAGTTTTACAATTGTGGCTGACGGCCTGTTTTAGAGGCGTCATTATGATCACAATAACAACAATGCGACTATGTGACGCAGGGACAACACCCAATGGTGAAATAAAGTCCATATTCACGACCTGAACCACCGACAAGAGGATACTGCTAATGCCCTACTGTGCTCTGCCTTTAGCCGCTTTCAACGGGCCTTGAGGCCGATTTAAACGTGGTGCAAAGGACCGGGCCAGACAGGGTTAGGTTTCAAGCTAATATGAGACCAGGTCGATGGAGCTTTAGAGGTGAATACATAGGCACGTAACGTATATAGATAGATCGGAGGGAAAGATATGGTCTGCTCCGCTGAATTGCTTTTCAGGGGTCCCGCATCTCTCTGCATTCCTATAATGTCACTAGATACACTCATTTCTTTTTTTCTCCTTGGAATGCATCAATCTTTTGCCCTCGAAACTTCGGGCTTTCAAGGCTGTCCGGAACCAATTCAGCTCGCAATCGAGGGCTTTGAAAGTTCGGGAAAGCAGCTAACTGACAACTTTTTCTTCCTAGTTAGAAGAGAAACAAGAGCCTCTATCACAGAGAACAGGCCTCTTTTGTTTTAATTAATATGATTGGGCGGTTTGTGTCTTGGCACTCCTACCAAAAATGGTGCTGGGGGGCCAATGGCAGGACAAAACACATATGTGATGACACTGCCTGGTAACAGCTCCAGGCCGCGTCATCTCATCTCAATCTTTACTTTTGCGAAAACTATTTATTTCTTCAACCTGTACGGTAATTTACCATCGCCAACACCTCCTCTTACTGCCTTATGCTCAACGACCAGTCAGACTTTGCTTGCTGCGAATATATGGGAACATGATGGCTGACCAAGCCGCCGTACCCGACTCCATGCAGTTGTATAAGAATGGAGAGGTGGCTTGTCAAAATTGCCTCGACACAGCATTGCTCGGTGACCGGTAGGATCTTATTTACCGCAAAGATGCACATGGGGTTAGCCCGACTGACTCTTTTGACAGAATGCATTCGCATCAAGAAGACAAGGCTTGTATAAAGTGCGTCAACTTGGCATGTAACGCCTCTGATACTGGGACGGCATCGTCGGTAACCTTCCTTCGCCCATTGCCATCCCGACTTGAGGGTGTGGCGACTCGGAGCGAACCTAACAGTCTGGAGCGTATCTATGAGGGATCGGATGATTACGCTCTCGTATTATCAAACTCGTCTCCTTCCATTGAGCAACATACCGACGAGCTTAATGCTACCGATGCTAAGAGTTTGAATCATCTCCTTAAGCCGCTTCCTGAATTTGGGGGGTTCTCTGTGCTGATGTCGCCCTCCACCTCTGAACGAGACGTAGTCGACATCCCTCGAACCATCCAGCCTAGAGACAGCCCGCAGGCACCCTCCGGTGGGCGACGTGACGATTCTCACAATCCCTCTTATCCCGAGGACTCGGGGTATGGATCAATAGCAGCCAACCTCCGCCTCCCAGTGTGTGGAACGAAAGACGGAACTGAGAAGATGGCTGCGGTAGCGGATGACGACGCTAGAACCACCTACTCAAATGTTACAAACGAGGATCATGTGCAAACTCGTGATTTTGTATACGAGCTGGCGAACGACATTTACGGGAAGTTGAAGCTCTTGATGAGCCCTGATGACTGGCCACTTATTTCAAAGTCACTGCCTGAACTTCTCAAGGCCTTCGCTATCAGGATTGGTAGTGATGGTGCGTCACAGGCTAGCCGTGATGTCATGTACTTTATTCACAAGGAACACTGGTAAGTACACTTGTCACTTTGCGTATTCCTAAACTAATACTCGAAACTAGGAATATTGCCAATCAGTTCAAGAACTTACTCCTTGGTATGATTGAT
This sequence comes from Fusarium euwallaceae, assembly GCA_002168265.2. NCBI lineage: Eukaryota > Fungi > Ascomycota > Sordariomycetes > Hypocreales > Nectriaceae > Fusarium > Fusarium euwallaceae. The sequence goes on from NHTE02000007.1 coordinate 85,364, forward strand.
GACGGCGATGCATCTCGTGTCAATACCGACACGGACATCATGTCTCTGCAAGACAAGATGGATTTGTGGGATGAAAACATCTCCACGCATGAGAGTGCACCAGAGAAAGGCGAATTGTTTCAAAACGTCACCGACGATGACCCTAACATTACGGCTTCGCTCCTGTACAATAAGATGGTCCTGGAGAGTAAGGACTACTCTTGGTTGGTTCAGCGTCTCGAGACAGAGCTGGTCCTCGAAAGGGGCGAAACCGACCCTCGGAGCGACGATGTACCCATACGACAACAGATTCTTTCAATGCTTCCACCCAGCAACATCAGCAAAAGAAGGCGGCCAACCCACCAAGATGTCGTTTTCCAGTTCCCTTCACGGCCAATTCGCTTTCTACCCTCCGATCCCATTTTGGTTACTCCCAGTTCTCACAATATCCAGCTGACCAACATCTTGACATACTTCAATCAGACCTGGCCATCATTCGGCGAGGAAGTTCTCTCCTTCGTTAGTAGGGCATTCGGACATCCCCATTTCACGGCGACCACAGACTCGAGTAGGTCCTCGCCTTGCCCGGTTTGACTGTCCCAAAATCATATACTGACAACATTCAAGTGACTCTAGGCAACGACGCCCAGATAAATGCGCTATTTGACTCATCATTTTCACTCATCAGAGTTACTGGGCCAGCTTACTCTGTCTCTGAGTTTGGAGAACAACTGGCCTGGTTGGCAGCTGCTACCTCTAACCCTCCACACTCAACTGACAACCGTGTCATTTTCAACAAGCCATTGGTTACCTATCTTGGAAATCATGCCAAGGACTCGTACCCACCTCAGTGGAAGAGTCAGCATGGCCTGGAAAGATTCCTGAATTTGGCCTCAGGCTTGGGGCACCAGGGTTTCAGTGGCGAAGATTCACCATGCTCGAAACACTCAACCAGAGCAATGGAAAGGTTTGTAGCAATCCAGATAGGAGTTGCTCATAGAAACGAATCCCACCCAAAAAAGCAATGAGGGGCCCTCTGGGATCGCTTGCTGGGGTATCGCCCACCAATCGTTACGGGCTATCCCATAGCACGGAGGTTACGAGGATGCCCGGGCCTTGAACTGTCCTACGCACTGTTGCAACATGCACGAGGTAGAGACTTAAACTACCATTGCCGCCTGAAAGAACCATCTCTAGATCTTATCCTAGTAGGAAGCGCCAGCGGTGTTTTTTATTGGCACGAAAAACACTCTGATAGGTGCTCCACTGGTCGCTTCTTGCATACCCATGGGGACGACCTTGAGATGGCCTTTCCCAGAAGTGTCTTGGAAAATGGGCGGCACGTTATCTGTGACCGCGAGTCCTGCATGGAAACGAGTGGGTATAATCCCTTTTTGGCTTTTCATTCACTGACATTCTAGTTAGAAGTTGAGAACACCTCCCCGGCATCTAGCTCTACCTTGAGTTACTCGTTGACTGGTGGCATGTTGTCTGTGTCAAGTGCCTCCGTGAATATCGGCAGGCCAGACAGTGGAGGGTCTGGATTATACTTCTTCAAGGATGTCTTTCGGCATATCGTACTGGGGTATCTTTCCCAAGCTCCTGTCGGCCGCGACTCTTCTGCGAGTGACTCAAGGTCGCCGCCATCAGGGACACGCTTATCTGTTTCACACAGTGGTTCTTCGAGGCAAATCAGACCTGGGAAGCGCGACCGAGGGAACGGAAAGTCAGAGGATGATGGGCAACATCTTCGACCAAGCAAAAGACCCAAACGACCACCATCTCGCTCTTTGGTAAAGCCAAGATTTCTAGCTTGCCCATTCTGGAAACTTGATCCCGATAAACACTGGGAGTGCTTTTTGAAAAAGATCACAACTGTCAGCTACGTCAAGCAGCACCTTAGCAGACGGCATACCCCAACTCTGTATTGTCAGAGATGCCTCACGATATTTGACCATGCCGAGTCTCACCATCAGCACGTCTTCGGCGAACCCTGTACACCACGCCCACTAGCAAGGTTAGATGGTATCTCACCAGACCAAAGTCTCCAACTCTCCAAAAAGTCAAAGGGAACGACTGAAGAGCAGTGGTATGCCATCTGGGGGATCCTATTTCCGGAAGAGAGACGGCCGCTCAGCATCTACGTCGGCTCCGATCAGTCGCCGGACTTTGTTTTACTGCGTGAATTCAGCCAGAGACAGGGAGTATCGATTCTTCACGAGAGAATTCGCGCAACTGGGCGAATACTAAGGTCAGATGTGTCGGAGCAAGAGGTGGTAAATACACTTGGTCAGGCACTAGATTCACTGTTCGAGTATTACCGTCTGGGCCAAGACTCGGTCCAACCAGTGCCCTCACAGACTGAAAGCTGGTCACTGAACACCTCGACTCCGCAGGGGGGCACGGTAGATCATGGAAGCACTGGAAGCAGAGCCGTGGTGGCCTCGCACTATTCTCATGGTTCTAACGGCGATGACCTGGCAACCACAGCGACGCCTGACCAGAACAACGCAGTAACTCCAACAGCAGATCCATTTATGGAGTATCAACCGGATCCCGCTGAGCCTTTGCAAGTGCTAGAGGTCTTGGACACAGATATGCCGGCGGGGGGCTGGGGGCCCTTGGGAGAGATGGAGAGCTTTATTGGAGGGGAAAACTGGGACGAGCTATGCAATAGGATCATCGCTAAAGGTGAGATCCCTGGTTTTGATACTGGGGTAGGTGGTGGCATGTAGGCAAAAGGGCGACGGATGAAGGCAATGGTCTATGGCTATGGTTGGACAAGCAACTCTTCCTCTAACAGAGATCCCATCTCGATACTTGTGTGCTATAAGAATGCGCCATCTTTGTCATCGAGTGCCATGTTGTGCCTGTATCGATCTGGTGAGAGGAGGGCTGGGATTGTTTCTCTTTGTGCCGAGGTAGGCATACAATACTACCTTGATCACCTAGATTAGGTTATAGGCGCGGTGGTGAGCATGTGTTTTTCTCCAAGAGTCAGCAGCAAGGAAATCTTAAACCCTGTTCTATTGGTCTAAGCATTATATCTTGAAGGATGTCAAGAGATCAAGATTAAGCGTTGTGTGAACTATTTATCGAGAAGTGAAAAGGCTCCTTGCGAAGCTTTGCTATGCTCATGGCTCTAAAGCAGGAAGAATGAATGTGAAATCTCATGATGCTAAATAATGCAAAAATCCACCCAAATATCGTAACTCGTGGCAGTATATATCGTAAATGAAGGTCGTTTCTCATGGGCGTTGCGCCGTGATAATGACAAGACGCGATGGCTGACATTATCGTCTCGTAATGAAAGGATATTGGGCCGTGCAATTTGTGTGACTCTGGATTGCAGGTTGAAACGTATTGAAGATATGGAATATCTCGATGTATTGATTGTTGTGATGGTTCACATGCACAACTGAAGTTCGTCGATGGAGAGTCTGCGTGGCGCGCGGACGCTGTATATGTCGTGGATTCTCTGAGAACAATACGTTAGATGACGACAATATGATATGCTGGGAGTATGATATACTTACGTGGACTTCATAGTTTCCCTCGTTGAATGTCTTCTTCAGAAAGGTGACAAGTTTTGTAGGGTCGATCCTCCTGCCGTCAACATCCTGAAAGTCGTCGACATCGTCGTAGGGCGTCGTGTCAGAACCACTAGTGTTTCTCGTTTTGAGCGGAGGACGCTCACTGTCGCGAGACATTGTTGATGTGATGCTTGCTTGCTTGGCTTTGTTGTTGCTAGGACCAAGTTGCGAAGAACTAGGCAGCGTTGGTAGGACTTTTATTGTTCTCAGCCACGGTGATGAGGCAGCTCATGGGCTCACGTGTATTCGGGGAATGGTTCCTATTCGGGACATGACTTTGCCATCGTGACGCGCAACGCGAAGTGGAAAAAGGGCTGACCTATCATTCTTGCTCAGCCACACTCGGTAGTCCCGTCGACAAACACAGGGGGTAATCTTATTGGTTACACTCGCTCAAAGATGAGCCACTCTGATGGTCCAGAGCATCGATTGGTCAACTGAGGCTGTGCCCTCACACTTACCCCTGCCTCGGGGTCACTCCTCCGAGTCTCCGTACAGGGGTTCTCACGAGCAATGACCCCCTGCGCCTCGACCCTTGAGTCACCAAATGTCTCACTCCCTCTCCCAATCAGAGTCCGCCTTACCAGGCTGAGAGGGCAGCTGAGCTTGTCGGATTACCACAGCCTGATTTTAAATGTCCTTTAAATTACAGCGCCCCCTTGCGAGCGACTGGTTGCCTCGGAATTCCCGGTAAATTCTCGATCGGCCCATCCTTGCCTTGTTTTGCCTTGCCTTTCCTTGCTGTCGCCATGAGAAGCTCCCACGACAACCCCGGCCCTGCAGGAGACGCACTGCTAGAGGTGCCAGCGCAGCAGCACTCCCAATCAAGTACAGACAACGATGGACAGCCTGTATCTCGGCGGAGCACAGCTTCTTCGACGTCGGATCTAGAACCGCTGACAGACTCGGACTATGAGTATGACTTTCCTCCGACAGGAGTCATCATCCACATTGAGGGCACGCCTCTCAACAACCAGCCTGAGATTCAAGAGTCAGACTCTGAACTAGTATGTATTTTTTTTAGTCACAATGCATTTCACAAGGCAATTAACAACGGCGTAGAGAGACATCTCCAGACCACCATCACCAAACCTCTATGACAAACGCACAAACAATGACATTGCCCTTGCTTCTATAAGAGGCAAGGGACTACCAACGCTCAGCCCGGATCAACAACCGGTTTTGCCGACAGACCACAGCGAAGTTTCCGATCTTGGCGATGGTCTCGACGACACCAAGTTGGAGGAAAGGTTGTGTGAGTGGCAAAAAGATCACCACCCAGAAGCCGCTCTACACGACCTCCTACTAGCCGAGTATCGCAAACCACAGGCGGGAAGCAAGGGTTTCATTCCCAGAGGTCATATCCGGAGGGTTCTTCAGGAGCGCGACGTGAGACAGGAAATTGTTGAATCATTATCCGGACCTTCGGGCCCATCACAAGTTATCTTGGCTAAGGCTGATGAGTACACGAGGTTGATTTGCAACCCTTCGCCTCACAGACGGTCTAGACATGGAAACAACTCCAAGCCTGAGTCCTACCTCAAGATCTTTGCCATCTTGGTTCTCATTGAAAGAGTCTCATCGATTGGCGATTTCATCAAAGAGGGTGTTGATGACAGTGCCCTCCCCTTGCGACGGGTCGAGGTCAAGTCAACGAGAGTACCAAAATTCGAACTGCGACCGCGACCCCAGGATTCAAGTCGCCTTGCCTGCTTCAAGAGGTGGAATCAGGTGCAGCTCATGCAATTCGATGACTGGCAATGGACCGTCATGGCGCCATTCTTCTCTCGTGCGGTAGACGGCAAGGTTATGAGATATCGGTTTCCGGACTCTACCATTCTGCCATTCTCAAAGGAGAAGAGGCAGCCTGGGGACCCATTTGAAGAACAAGAGTTTGAGGGAGGGTTTGGAAAGGTGTCCAAGGTGTATATTCACCCGGAGCACCATAACTTCTACGATGGCAAGGTACATTACGATGCACTCTCTGGTGTTTAGTCATGCTAATAGCTCGCAGTCAAACGACTCTGCTTTTGCCATCAAAAAGCTCAAGTCAAGAAGTCTGGAAAAGTACAAGTCCGAGTTTAACATGCTCGCCACATTCTCCAAGACCGAAGACCCTCATCTCGTCCCTCTAAGAGCTGCATATCGCCTTCGTAACGCCTGCTACTTCATCTTTGACTGGGCAGATACCGATTTGTCGCGGTACTGGACATTTACAGAACCCAGGCCTCCGTTCAACAAGGACACTGTGATTTGGGTGGCCAAGCAGTGCTATGGGCTTGCGAACGGTCTACAGACTATTCATCGCTATGGAAGCATTGAGCAGAGCACATACCAATCCTCAGCGACAGATGCCTACGAGACTGTTCCTGGTAGGAAGCTGTACGGTAGACACGGAGACATCAAGCCCCAGAACATCCTCCTCTTCAAAGACCCCGAAGACCCTGATGGCAGAGGCATTCTCAGAATCTGCGACTTTGGACAAGCGGAGCTACACTCGGCCCATAGTAGATCCAACAGACCCAACACGGACGTGGCCATCTCCTTATTCTACCGACCTCCTGAGTGCGACATCAAGGGTGGCACAATCAGTCGATCATATGATATCTGGACTATAGGCTGCCTGTATCTTGAGTTCGTTGCTTGGATGCTAGGTGGCTGGAGTCTGGTCACAATCTTTGCTCGGCAGAGAGCGGGACCTGATATCCCTTGGGCTCCTCAGCTAAGAGAGCATCTCTTCTTTGACCGGCTGGATGAAGGCCGATCAGCCCAGGTCAAACCATGCGTTGGCGACGTAAGCATGGATATTTTCTCGCCGATGAGACTTTACTAACGATTGTCTAGTTCATCAAGTGGCTTCGCTCTCATGCCAAGTGTACTGATTTCATCCACGAGTTTCTTGACGTCATTGAGAATGAGTTGCTGGTTGTTGAAACACCTGGCGCCGACGGCCTCAAGCGCCTTAGCTGTGGGCCGCTTGCTACGAAGCTGCACAAGTTTCATCAAAAGTGCCTGCGAGTCCCAGGTTATGCAGACGAGCCGAATCCGACTCGGCCTGCTTGAACCGACAATTGGGGGATAGAGGCTAGGTACACAGCTGTCTCGAGGATAAATGTTGCGAGTCTTGTGATACCATCTAGATGTCGATAGCTTATTAATGAAACCAAACCTCTGTCCCTAACAAATTCCAATCTCAACTACCGGTCGAGTAAAGTCAATCCAACTCCCCGGTATTTTGCCAGCTCCCACTCTCTCATACACCCATGGCCCAGAAGACGGCTCAGGGGACACGAGAAGAACGTAGTGAAACTTCTCCTCAGCTCGACCTGAACCCTTGTTTTTCCCAACAACAACGCATAGTATCCTTCGTGGGGTTCCTTTGTGGTAGGAGACTCTGTCGAAGAACTCCTCAAGATCATCACCGTAGCCATGAACAAGTTCGTTGGCCTTGGCTCGGATCTCCATACTTCTACTCTGTTCATCCTTGAATGTCAAGGTATGTCGCAGAGGAGACTTGAGACTAGTTTCCCAATCCACCGTGTCGAACGGCACCGGAATGTAATCCATCTCACCCTTAACAGCCATCCAAGACCAAGAAGGGACTTGCTGTCTATCCGCCGGGAACGAGATCTTCTCCATGGAAGTCACAGTTACAGCCCGTCTCCATAGCAAGCTCCGGTGAAAGAGACTTTTATCGTCTAGGATGCCAAATTTGCCATTGCAGACGAAGCCTCGACTAAGTCTCTGCTCCAGACCGTTCATAGCCACGCCTCGATCCTCCAATTTGGAAAAGGCAAGTCTGGAGTAGGTTTTGTAGAGGTCTTGGTAATAGAGGATCTTTTCGCCATGAGAAGTGTCTCGATCAGCTCGTGGGGAGTGGATGGCGATTTCGGGGAAGTTGGGGTCTCCAAGAAAAGCTGCAAGTTCACTGATACATGGTAAGCGATATGAACAGTAAAATGGAGGATAGACATACTTTTTCATGTGCGTTAGAGTCTCACATCGAACACCGTTGCCGCACTCCCAGTAGATCTGTTTGTCTGTAAAGAAGATGGTCCGACGAGCCAAGACCCTTTCTTGAAGAACCCAGCCTCTCTTGTTCAATGGTCCTTCAAGAACGTCTGCGTTGAAGTCATCCAGAAACTGACAGACGTAGAATGGCGGGTCTCGACCGTTCCTGAATGTGGCAAATCGTCTCAAGTCAGATTCAGGTCTATTCTTGAGAAACCCGTCCCATTGATCTCGTGCACAGCTTGCAGCGATGACACAGTAGGCAGAACTGAAGACGTCCTCCATCTTTTGGGACTCGGTGTTAAAGTCTCCATCTGGACCTTGAATGATACAGATGGAGTCAATCCAGAGATACCGAATGCCCATATCGCGAGTCATGGTAACGGCGTCTTTGAAGGTATCTGGGAGCTTGTAGAAGTCGATGCTGTTCAAATGGGCAGCATAATTCTGGGTCGTGGTACGGAAATGGTTACTGGCCGTAGGGTCTCCCCATTGATGAGACAATGCGATATACTTGAGGTTTTCAGTCTTGTCTTCAGGCCGCGTCTCGTACAATTTGATCTTGGAACCAGGCTGACCAATGTCGATGAGCCTAGTAGGCAGTTGAAAAGCCTTGCGACTCCCAGGTCCATCCTTCTGAGGTAATCCTCTGCACTTGGGATGATTCTCATCACATTCTTTTATCCAAGTGTTGATCAACCTGATCTGGTATGGTGTTCTTGCCGCTTCGGTGACTTGGGGAAGCCCAACTTGCAGTGAGGCCGGCAGGTTCAGGCCCAAAACACTGTTAGTGCATCATGTGGAATAAGAGAAGATGAACATACCAGGGCCACTGCAGATAGAGAAGACAGGAGGATCGCTCTCGTTCAGCTTCATCACCGAATCAACCCTATCAAACCTAGCAGAGGGGGAGTAGCCTTCAAGATACTTGCAGGCCTCCCACCTCATGCTGCAGAATTGGCAGTTTTCCTGGCGTACTTTGAGCTCTGAAAGGTCATCTTCGATGTGGAAGCCAGTAGTCCAAAAGTCGAGGTCCTTGCAGCTGTCGCAAAGGTGTTCGGTTTGTCCGTGAGAAAAGGGATCGAGGGCAGGGCTGTCTCCTGCGTCGATGATTTTGAAGGCAAAGTCGTTGTCGACTAGATAATCCCAGACATGAATGTCCAACTGCATGAAGATACATTGAGTTAACAATCCACTTGAGGGGACATGGAGATACGTACGTTCTTCGGCAGGTTAGTCAACTATCAGCTAGGGCTGAATGAGATGTTTACCCGCTGGTGTTTACATATTAGTCATCCCTTTCGAGTAAATAATGTGAGTAGGAGCCGCTTACATGCTGAGAAAGTTAGCAATCACTTTCCAATGGTTGAAGCGAGGCATGAACTGCAAGTGCAGACATAACCGGGCGTATCTCACAGACTATGGTCATTCACAAGTCAGTATTCATCCCGGTACCTAGGCAGTGGAGTTTCTCACATACTGCAGAATTAGTTAGTTTATGATATATCTAAGTCCTGGATGCGCCGACTTACATTCTACAATCGCCAAGATACGCGTGGCCTGTTAGCAAGTATCTGCCACTTCTGGGGAGAACATACGGGCTACGTAGCTAGAATCAGTCTGTCTGCAAGATAACTACCTTCATCAAAGTGGCACTCACATGGCCTCTCATTTGTGTAATCGGCCTTATCAGTTGCTTGATCCGCTTCCTCAACCCAGCCGAGTCTGGATGCAGGGTACTCGACGATTGCTGCGAGTAAAGCGACGGAGGCACATTTTCTCGGTTCCTATCTGTGAAAAGGTAGTAAGGGTCCTTTTTAGCATTACTCACTATGAGATCAAGACGCTCCCGAAGAACCTGAGCTGTAGCACGATACCGCGGCCTTGATTCGCTCAAGGAAACCCATCTGCTAGTCGGCCGCTCTCTGCTGCTTGGAAGATCAACTATGAGGAGTTTGGCCTTGATGATATGAAGAAGATCTCCGAGGGCCGTGTTGCGTGTGCAGCTTCTTGAGAGTTCCCCAAACCGTTGCACAATGAGAGGATGGAGTTGAGCCTTGTTGTCGGATCCGATGATGTAGTATGGTGGCTCGAGATCGTACATGGATCCCCACTGGTTTTTGATGTTGTACTCGTGAATTGACTCGTTGAAGCTTTTCAAAGCTTCCTTTCCTTGCAGAAGCCAGACGAGAAACTGGAGAAAGATGCATCCCATAGACCATGTATCATAGAGGCGAGACATCGCGGGAGTCGTGTTGAGCTTCGGTGCGCCGGCTTCAGGTGGTTCGTACCGCGACGTTCCGTATCTTGAGCTTGTGGCATTCCTTCGGAGGCGAGTCTGAACTTGATGATACTTGGCGAGGCCCATATCGGCAATTTTCATGGTCCCAATGCGCTTGGGGTCGTCTGATTTGAAGATCAGAATGTTAGCAGGCTTCAAGTCGCCGTGCCTAATACCGCCTGATGGCGAAGCAGGACGGCCCTCGCTTTCAACCGGGACGTTCTTATCGTCGTAGTTATGAAGCTTCTCCAGAGCCGCTGCTAGTCCCCTCAGTTGCTCGAAAATATCCATGAGAAAATCCGGGCTCAGCTTTGGGGTGGCCTGCCAAAAGTCCTCGAGGCTACCAGCGTCAGCCCAAGGGAAGAGAAAGTAATGCATCGAACCCTTCTCGATGGCAGCAAGGCATGGGATCAGATTTTCATGCTCGACTTTGCTACTTCTCACCAGCGCTAGAGCCTCGATGTCGTAGGCTTTCTGGACATCTCCTTGCAACAGCTGACTAGCTTTGATCTCCTTGACCGCAATATTGGTACGAGAGCCGTTTCGCTGCACGATGAGTTAGAAGTATGCCATGAGGGAGAGAATCCAGCTCACCTTGAACAGCTCATCGTCCATATGAGCCCGGTGCACTGTCGCCTCATAGACATCGCCGAATGTGCCTCCTTTGAAGGCACCACTGACACGCTCAAGGGGGAGAATGGCACTCTCCTGGAGAGAGTGCATCAGGCGGGGCTTGGTGAAGACTGGCACCAGGAGACCCCACTGGTCTGTTAGGAATCCTTCCTTGCGGACCGCGTTCCACAGTCTCCGCCCCTTGAATGCGGTCGACATGAGGTCAGCATGGCGGTCTGGTAGCACCGGTAGCTTGTCATCGTCAAATCCCACGTCTTGAAATGTCTTGATGGCGTTGTAGAGGTCGAGCCCGCTAAGTTGCGCTAGGATAGTGATTGTGAAGACCTTTTTCGCTCGGGTTACGATAAAGTTGATCAGATTATCCAACGACTCTAGCTCGATCGGGATATCGCTGAGCTCTTCTCGGATGGAAAAAGGAGTGATGAGTCGCTCAACTGATCCTTCAGGCAAATACTTTTGCTCTCGGTCGGTGCTAATCTTGCTTCTGGCATAGCTCGCAACGATACAATCAGCGAGTGGTATCTCACTCTCTGTTGCCGTTATCGATCCGTCCGACATGTTCGTTCAGCTACGCTTTGATGAAGAGTCTGAGATGACCCATCGTGTCCTACGATTTCAGTCAAGTCCTGAAATCGTAGCCTGGCCTGAAATTCGAAGTTATTGTGGGGGATATTCGAGGATGAACGAATAAGGGCTTCGGGTAACCAGGCACAAGGGCAGGGTCAGCAATGTCACCCCGCACGCTAGACCTGGTCGAGTCGTCAGCTGCGGCCTGGTTGACTCTTTGGGAGATGCCGTTTACCGTATTGGCTTGGCATGAGGACCGGGAGACCATGCATCTCCTTAACTACCTTATGCAGAGGCCAGAAGACTGACTTCTGATACTAGTATGCTATCCCGTTGGGTTGACCTGAAGAACGCCTGGTTCTCCATGCTACTTTTGAGACAGACTACACGAAAGCATCCAGCCCATGGCATGCAGGGATCTGAGCCAATCATGCCCAGTCTGACTTGCGACACCAGAACTGAAATAAGGCCATATCAAAGTCACACTAAAGCCCCCACAGCAGCTGATAGTACTCTAACAGTAGAACAAGGATCTATGGATACCTTATCGCGGTCAAGAAAACATTCCCGGGCGCACGACAAGATCTATGTTATGACGCAAAGGAATCGTTATAGAAAACATCATAAGGCGTCTTGTGTGTGCAATATCGAGGTTAACAAAGTACCAAGGGCTGGCCGGGTCCGAGCATAAAACACATCGTGTTGATAGTTTCCTCGGCTTGAGTGATGTATGTAGCCCCCTGAAGCCACTCAAGCCTCGACAGCCACAACTGTTTAACCTCGTTCATGGACGAATATTAGCTCAGACTTCATGATAAGCGAACGTACTGCGTAGCAGACTTGGTACTGCAATACCTCTGGTGCATCTCAATTCTCTGGCTTCGCTTAGTTCGAGTAGCTGGTCTTTGAAGACCTCCCTCGTTTGCCTCACGACTTTATGGATGACGTCCATACTCGACATAAAGACCAGAGAACTCCGACATCGTCTCCCCAGACAAAACCATGATTTCACCATTGCTTTTTAACAACTCAAGCGCGGCCCCCTTTTCGGTTGGAGCATGTGACATCATGGAGCTTTGATTGATTGCTGCCCAGCTACCCTAGAGAAGTTAATTGAAATTCATAACAGGTTCTTGGAGTCCTAAAGATGCTGTGTAACCGCTGCAGAATCCCATAGAACAATGTCGAAGGCCATGCAAGTCATCTTACATATACGCAAAACACCACCAATCAGGGTGATGATGGAGCACTTGGAGGCTGTCCATTTTGTGCAACATGAAGCAACGTTTGTGTTTCTCAGTCTCAGCCTTCAGCGTAATGAGGATTTCAGAAATAGAGGCGTTTTTAACCGTGTAAATTTAATACTCTCGCACCTGACTTAAGATTCTAACGTCCACATAACTTAAACTATAAGATTCACCTCTCCATGGGTAGACAATCATAAAGATACTCCAACTTGGGCCCTCTTGACAGGAGTGGAACCAGATGCCTCATCAAGCAACACGTCCGCATACCTACCGAGAGACGCTGAGGGAACAAGCGACTACCAGTAGGCATCTCGAATTGCTCATGGTCATGGCTACCTAGACTACATAGTGATGACAATGGAAGCGACAAGGTGAGCATGGTGTAAGAGACGATGGCTGTGCAGAGACGAGGGAGAGAGTAAAAAGCAGACCTATTGAGATTTTCCAGTTCGCCTAAAAGCATGGAACGTGTGTCCCGTGCTGTGGCTATGGCTGTGAAGTGTAAGTATGATGAGTTCTTGAATGACCCACATCTAGGTAGGGGTGGATGCCTGGTGTCTGAGAGTTTTGGGGCAGCTCAAGCAAGTTGTAAGAGATGTATCAATTGAAGCAGAACATGTAAAAATCGCTAATAAGCACACGGAGAAGAGCCAACTAAAAACCAATCAACCGCTGTAAAGGCCGCGTCACAGAAAACGCCATAGATGCATCTTTTATACCGTCCTCAAGCCACATTCCAAACTGTAAAGTCACATCTTCCCGCTGTACTCATGTTTCGAGACCCAAGTCATGAGGGAGGGTGGCTGAGCTTCACTGGGCTGCGCCCCCATCAGCAGCCGGCCTTGAATGTCGAGTCCTGGGTCTGACAGCCAGCGTTCGATACTGCTGTTGTAGTTCTGAGTGGAAAACAGGCAGCTCGAGGACTGACACGTGTTGCTGGGCTGGTCAGCCGAGGAGTGGAAGAAGGGGATGATCTGGACAAACCTCTGTGTTGACGTTGATTTGGGCATGATGGAAGCAGGCTTAGAACAGTGTGGCGTTTTCTTGCCTTGTGTGATTGTTTGTTTGGGAGAAAGTGGGGGATTTGGCAGCAGGATGAGGTCCGAAATCGAGGACGAACAACCGTGTTTTATCGCTAAACAACTTGGCCTCGATCACTGGTCAACTTGACCTCAATTGCGCTGGTATCCGGCCATGGTGTAGATAAGAGTCCTCACTTGTGGACCAAGTCCGCAATCGAGGATGCCATGTTTGAGCGGCATCCGCATCTGCGGCTCTTACAGGGAACCCCTGTCTGCCCGGGTATGGACGCACTGGAGAACCCCCCCCCCCCGAATCTTGGAGGGTTCCCCGGTATAAGCTTATTTCGCCTTCTGTAAACAATGGAGTCTTTTCGAGTCTGCCGTTTGGACAGCAGTCGCTTGTTAATCAACGTGGGCAGGTTCCAGGTATGGCCTATTGTTACATCTGTGTGCCTGCCAGGGCGGCCCGTACCGTACCTAGTCAGTCTAGGTAGGCTTGCTGGCTGCTCGCTAAGGTTAAATTTAGCGGCTGTAGTAATAACCCTTAAGCACCGTAGCGTCAATGAATATGCCTTGCCACGATCAATGAGGTGATCCGATAGATCTGACACGGCTCACTATGGGTATGGTCCAATTGATATTGGAAACTTGGATGCCCCCCCGGTACAGATCCGAGATTGCGAGCAGCAGTCCGCATATGCGAGCCAGATTCCCATCCCCATCCGCGCCCGTGGACTGATGAAATGGGTATTAACAAACCACAGTCGGTAGCGTAGATCAGCCTAGAAAAAGCCCTTTCACACTCGCGGACTTGCTTGGAGGGCTGTTGACTCGTTGCAACAATTACAAACCACAACTGCGGACCTCCATGAGCCTCTCTCTGGTTGCCTCAGTGGGCTTAAAAGGCAGCCAGTGGCAGTGGTTTGCTCTAGGTTCATAACACTTAAGCTTCATCATCTTTGGATCCGGAGCATCTTGTCCTTTTCACTGCATCAGTTTCTCGTTTTGAAACATTACAAGACATTCAATTTACTGTCGAATTGAGCTTCATTCATTAGCCATGTGCTCGCAGATCAACGCCACCCTGCACAATCCTCGTGTCGCTGTCCTGTCCAACACTGTACGGCATCCCATCATCGCACTTTGTAAAGCGACTTGTGGACTCGTCCATCGCTTCAAGTCAAGGCGACACAAGTCCAAGGTGGTCGCATTGTCGAATCAAGCCTCGACTCACCACTCCAACTTTACTGTCAGCAGCGAAAAAACTGCTGCTACTGCAGATGTGCACCTAGACCGCCAGGCTGTTGGGGCATGTCTCACCCTAGACAACAAGCCACAGCGTCTCTCAAATGCGCCAGAAATCTTGGGTTCCGAGGGCGCTGGGGACGTGGACATGCCCAAGTTCAAGCCCATCGACTGCAATCTGCTTGCTCTCGTCATCCTCTCCCCGGAGCGTCCGCCTTCCAACGTCCTCCTTGCCTCGAATCCCAAGCTGTGCGACACTGGGAACGGTCGTTTCACAGCATGTGCTCCGTCTTCAGCTGCCCCTCAGCAGCGAGGCCGTTCCACGTCTAGCAGGGGAAAAGGCAAGAAAGGCGAGCAGAGCCAACGAAAAAAGAAAGGAGGTGACGGCAAGAAAAACCCCAATGACGGGGGAAACGATGGCGGCAAGAAGAGGACATGGTGTAGGCATCCCGTAGTCAAGGACAAGCGCAAGCTGTTTGACTGCCCTTTCCACAAGTACGATGCCGTTCGATACCATACCTGCAGGGCATTCAGCCGCTTCTGCGATCTCAAGAAGCATATCGAGCGCCAACATCTTCTCGCAGAGGATACGTATCATTGCACAAGCTGCCGCGACGAGTTCAGTCAAATAAGCGACAGAGATGAGCACATGCGAAAGGAGCCGTCCTGCCAACCACTTACTATTGTGGACACTGGCATGATGCTTGAAGACGAGTATAGGCCTGTGAGGAATGGACTGCATGCCATGGCCGCCAGTGGCTCAACCAATGAAGAAAAATGGAATTTTCTGTGGAACGCCATCTTCGAGACTGATCCTCCCTCCCACTACATTCAAGATACCGCCACCTCTGTCGCCCAGTTCACTGGCACGCCGTCCTTGCACAACTATAACAACGATGCTTCAGGTAGCGGGAGCGCCCAGGTCTTCGGCAACCACTCCTTCGGCAACCAGGCTTATCACGGCCAGTCCCTTGATACCCAGTCTTCCAACCCGCAGTACTTGCAAAGCTATGACGCCGGCTTATCGGGCAGCGGCTACCCCCACGCCTTCGAAACCCAGTCCCTTCATACCCAACCCTTGATGCAACCTACTGGCAGACAACCTTTTAGCACCCAGCCCTCTGGGATGCAGTACTTGCCCAGTCTCAGCGTCGAGTTGACAGGCAGCGGAAGCTATCAGGGCTTCACGGCCCAGCCGTCCTTCGATACCCAACCTTCTGTCACCCGGTTCTCTAGCACTCGATCTCTAGGTGCCTACGACGGGGAACCATTGGGAAATGTCAACAGCCATGCCTTTGACGCACAGTCCCCGGGGGGTTATCACCCCCAGCTTCTGGGGGTGCCCAACTTGAGCTACCGGACCAACCAGTTCACCGACCCTCAGCCCGTGTACAATCACAGCGCTCAGTTCTCGGATGGCGACAGTCTCTACTCCCTGAGCAACGTGGACACCCGCAGTCTGTCAGAACGACGCGCCTCGGCTTTGGAAGACTCGGATGCGTGGACCGAGACTCATGAGACCCCTGAGCCTCAGTACAGAAATCGCCATTGGCGGGGGCCATGAAGGAGTATAACATTGCCTTCCCATCTTCATACTGCCACGCCTTTGTTTGTCTTGTTTGAGTCTTGCTATTGATATCACATGAGTAAATGAAGTCACTCCTTTTGTATTGTTATGAGAGACGAGGTCACGACTGGATAGGAATGTGTATAGCCTCCATGGCTCCAGCCGGGAAAAGAATTTCGGGTTTTTCATATGTAGTGTTAGTTTATTTGTCTCTATTATGATATGAATCAATTTTATTTTATATGTTAGCTAGTATGACTCATTCTATACCTTTGATCCAATAACTCCGACCATAAATCAGTCGTCCACAAGCACAAAGCATACCCCTTTCGATAGGTACACTATTACTATGAAAAGCTACTTACCGTGGCACCGCAGCACCTTCATTGCATACCATCTGTCGGCGCTGTGATTAAAAAGGAGTGTGCGAATCATACGGGAGTGGCCGTTCGGAATCACGGCTGAATGGAGGCAAGTGGGTTACAGCTTGGTGGCTTGAGGTTTCATTAGACACATCATTAAGACTTGTATTGGAAGTAATGCATACCTTGGCATCCAACCGTGGGTGCATTCGCTCCCTTGTGGATGGTTTAACAGGTACCAGCAGTTGGACATCCATCAATGATATCCTTCAGCAGGTCTGCCAGGGCCAGGTCGCATAGTGCGTTCCGTGCTCTATCGTCATCACCGTTGCATTCGTCAAGACAACCTCGACTGCTCAAGAACTCAGAAACGCATTGCCATCCGTAAGTCTCCCAAAAGTCTCGAGCCATTGAAACTTCAAGCCCGAGACCTTGATCTAGGTATGGTGAGCGAGGCGGCTGCGAAGGAAAGACGGTTGTCCACATCCGTCGCCAGCGCCTCCTTTCATCGAGGTACCATCTGTCTCTTTTCCACAGCCTGTTTCGTTGATATTGATCAATTCCATCCATGGGCTTTGGATCCAGCAACTGGCACTTTTCATCTAGGATGTGCCTGTCGCGACTGACGGGTGTTTCAAAAGTCTCGGAGCATCTCGCGCAGTAAAGGGGCTTTATGTGATGGCGTGTAAGATGATCGATAAGCCCCTCGATTGACTTCCGGTTACACAGGAGAAGGCATTGTTTGTATTTTACCGGGTCTGATGCGTAGAACGGGCAGGCATTATGGAATTGTCTTCTCATCTTGCGCTGGCGGGAGAGCACTACCAGCTCCGGATCATTAGGGTCTTGAGCTTCTTCGAACATGAAGGGCTCCGGCTGCCACTTTACCACTCTAGACCGTGTTCGGGGTGACGCATCATACTGTACGCCAGATCTGAACTCCCTGAGCTGGGTGTGTGCCAATTGTAGGAGTTCAGGTCTGAATCGATGCCACTGGTGTTCCTGGGGAAGAGTATAATCTTCAGCCTGATCATCCTCCTCGGAGTCGCTGTCACTGCCGCTACTTGACGAGGAAGAGTCCCATTCTTCCTCTGAGGATAACGAAGCGGTTGCGGTGGATACCCAAGTCCGGGTAGGGGTTGTAGTTCTACTGGACCTTGGCGATGGGTGTGTAGTAGACCTTGCTAGGTGTCGTGATGCCATGCCACATGTTGGGGCGTTTCTGATTGCGACTTGGCTTGTTGAGGTTGAGTGTGGCGTGTAAAGTTGCGATTGCCGTGCCATGCTGGGAGTGCAATAATGCTTGGGCACAATAAGGAGGTGCGCAGGAAGCTATAGTTGGTAAGCTGGATGCTCGAATGGATGTTCATTTTGACCCTGTATCAATTGACATTCCTGAGGTTGATATAAAGTCGAGTTGAGGCTCTTCTGGCGAAGTCCGCGAAAGCATCGAGTAGGCAAGAAGGCAGAAAAGGCAGAAAACGCAGAAAAGGCAGAAAAGGCAATGAGGCAAGCCTGCTATAGATTACACCGAGGAAGCAAAATTGGAGCTTACCCGCTGGGCGTCGACCATTTGTCCTAGCAGGCCTCACAACACAGCTGTGTGGATTCATGGAAGCGCATGTAGCATCATATGCATCTGTGGGCCAATAAGCGCTGGTGAGCGTCCGCGATTGAGGAGGGCTTTTTGCGTCTGGTCCAATCAACTTTTGCATGGGCTCAAGTCAAAGTGCAAGACGTCCGCAGTCGCGGAATGTCAACTCAATGGTCTCAAGTCAGCTTGAGCCAGGCCAACTACTTATATGTGATGGTCGCTCCATTCACACGTCAGTTTCAACCCTTTGTCGCGAGACATTAAAAGAGGCGCCCATTTTTGCGACCGACTGGCGACGACATTTTGGCCGCGTGCGTGCGTGGAATTGTATCACGCTATCGCATCGGGCGTGTTTTACGGGGCATTACGCCAAAGCATTTGTGTAATGTGATGGCTGGCGCTTGTTGCCTTTTACCATATGAGTACCAAAGGTTTTATTTTTCACCCTTATGGTGATAATGAACTTGAAAGGAGCTAATCCGCTTGGATGCGGTTGAGAAAGTGGCTGATCATGGTCTGGTGATGGGAGGAGGCATGGAGGGCAGGTCTCCCAACCAGAATCCGTTGAGGGAGGGAGTAAGGTGGCAAGTGAGATTGTCAATCAAAATGTCTCGGCGTGCTTCACAATATCCAACCCACGAACATTGAGATTCAGTTTCATTAAACATTACAAGGGCTGAACTCGAACTGTCTAGGCGAAATCCTCAGGGCCTACCCGTGATCTTCGGCCTTCTTCCCTGCCATGGTGCATCTGGATAGTTGTGTTGACTGTAATTCCCGCCTTGTCTGTCCTATCGATCGGTCGACCCGTCTCCTTGACTAGCTCATCCTGTGAGTCGTTGTCTCGGTTACTCGTTCCCCCAACAACATTGGTCGTGATGCGGCTTTGCTGTGTTCGTCTACTGCGATTTGCGCCCGCTGACGAGAGTTCGTAATGTCCGTAGTTCGAACCAGTTCCGGCAGAGGACATGTGACCGAGAAGAAGAGTTCGAAGAGCTGTAGATGAGGTGTCAGCACGGGGCAAGTTGGAAAGGGATGGTGTCGTACGTGGTAAACATGTAGCGATGATTGCGACGGCCGTCTCAATCATTGAGACTGTGCATGTCAACATAGTCTCGTTGCGTTTCGAATAGTAGGCTCGAATAACTATACTCGTCAGGTCCTGCGGTACGAGGTTCGTAGAAATGGACATACTGCTCGCGATCACGACAAAGAAACCGAGCGCAAAGATGGCTGCAACGCCAAGCTTCTGCTTCATCTTCATTTGAAGCTGGAGAACCATGGAGATGGGTAGACTAATGACTGATGGGTGTTAGTTGAAGATGACGGCTGCGAGAAGTTGGCTACTCACTAGCAACATCCGTGCCAATATTTACTAGAGAAATGTCAATATGCTCCTACGACAAATGCTGCAAGTGATTAAACTTACGAATAATTGTCAACCAGTAGTTAATCTCCGCGTTGTGCGGATCACACTGATCTGTAAGTTATCAGCATCGCGTCGCATCACATCACATCGTGGCCACTGAGATGTATTATGCGTACAGTCGGGATCTTGTGACCATCTCTTGTCGTGCGGAAAGCACTGAAAAATAATGTGAAAGAAGATGACGGCCCAGAAAATGACCAGAAGTCCAAGAGCGACGTTGTAGATAATCTGTAGCTTCGTTCCTGGCGCAGCGAGTCGCTTGTAGAATAGGACGAGGGCGATCTTGATAGCCCATAGCGAAGACACGTAAAGAATCGATCCTGGTACAATCATCTTCACAACGAGTCAGCCATTATTGCTGGGAATTATCGAACAGGGGGCAGTGAATACCTTCATAATCTGTATAAAGTTCTCCCTGCTCGCCTTTGGAATCTCAGCCATGCCCAGATTCCACATATGCTGCTGTATAACCAAGTCCCCGATGAGACAACATGTCGCCAGTATAATGAGTCCGTCGTCGATCGCCAGAGTCCCAAATTTTCGAAATCGGATCCACAACCGCGCGGCCAGGAAGAGGCAGGCCACCACGGTACAGATATACCACGATATCTAGCGAAGACGATCAATACCCTAGGGATCAGCGACGGGGAACAAACTGCACATACCACTTGACCGAGACCCTCTGCCATTGCGACTCAAGATGTGCAAGTGAACCAACACGCGGAGAGGCCGGTGGAGGGGGTCCCGGGTCTTATTCCTTCGATCTGCAGGTCAGTCGCCGTTTTCCGTCTTGCCTGGGTTTTAGCCTTAGGCCCCTGAGCTTCCTTGCCGCAGACCGAGAGATACAGGGATCGTGCATTAGCTGACCAAGTTCTCGGTGTTTAGGGAAGGCCGTCAGCTGTGTGTGTACGGATACTGTATATGCAACTGAGTTATTACGTGAAAGAACGGCGCAGTTTCGGTGCATCTTGGCTTGGCTCCACGCTGTGAGCTAATGGAGGCGAGAACCAAACAATGGTACGATTGTGATATAGACCGTATTATGGCCATAGCTGCTGATTGTCTCCCCGAGCGTCCATCCACCGCAGTATTCCGAGGCAAGCCATCGATATTTCTTTGTAAAAGATGGTGAAATCCAGGAACGGCCATGCTCTGATGAACGATTCCAGGGTCTTGAACTCTAAATTGTGGTGATGCTGCATGATGGTCCACTCTCTAGTTTTTATCGGTCCTTGGTCTTCCCATTTTGGAGATTTATCTGTCGATCATTTTGATGTCGAGTCAAGGTACTCACATTATTGGTAATGACTGGTAATGACTCGGGGTAGAGGTACTTGATGGTGAAATAGAATGGCATCTTGAGGGAAAATCCCTCGCCTTGGACATGAGATCTAATGCTTTGATGACCAATCTCTCTCTCATTTAGCATCTCTCTCGAGCAGTGTCTTTAGATTTATTGGAGCGTCCATGCACAAGGAGCCAAGAAGAATCCCCCGCCGTAAGCGTCCACGGTCCATCTCGAACAATCCATGGAATCTTCTTCACACACAAACCGTCAGGGTGATATTCCAGCTCAGCCGGTAGTTCCGACGTCTTCCCGAAGTCTTGCCATTCAAGCTAGAGATGCAGGGGCTTCTTGACACTGCCTAGTTAGGAAGCTACCACACTAGAGTAGCTGGGATCTTTACCTGGCAGAGTCATGACCCATGCCTCAACTTGTCAATTATCTCCGACTACCAAACGTCAAAGCGTACCATGAATTGCCTGAGCTGAACATTCCGTGCAGCTAGGCGGGTAACATTGTCCTCTCCTGTGTGTAGCGCTGCCGAGGAACATCCCGGCCGTTCATGGTTCTCTCCACTTTCTAGAACCCTCGTCGTCTCTGCATTCAGTTAGAGCCTCCTGCACCGCCCGCTCCTCGGGGATATTGCCCCTTCATCTGAGGAGTTTCCATTATTAAAAAGTCTGAGCCTGCTTGCTGCTGAAGAAAAAAACATTTCATGTGAAGGAGGAGTCGATCTTGTCCCTTTCTGCATCTCAGGTTTCAGCCATCAGCGACCAGTGCATCATCATGGGACTCGTCAATGTGATCACGACCGCTACAGGTCTAGCTCTGGCTGCCTCATGCTTCGTTTCTGGAACAGCGGCCGCTGCTTGTCCTCCTAGTCGGCCGCAGGTGCCCAGCGCTGTTATTCCGCAGGGCACCATTAAGGGGTTCCAAGATGAGCATTGCAACTCGGTCTTCCTGGGCATTCCCTTTGCTGCGACCACGGGTGGAGACAACCGGTAAGTCTAGAATATCCTGATACTAGACGCCACTCTCGTCTGCCTATCATGCTGACGATTGATTAGATGGCGTGCACCTCAGGATCTCCCCAACTCCAAGTCCACTTTCAAGGCTGTCTCGTACGGCCCGACATGTCCCCAGGCCATCTCCAACGACCACTTTGCCCAACAGGATGAGGACTGCCTGAACCTCAACATTTGGGCGCCCTCCAAGGGCAAGAACCTGCCCGTAAGTCCCAACCGCAGACAACATGTCATTTCTCTCGGCTGATCGGTTCCATAGGTCTTCGTCTACATGTATGGCGGTGCCATGGTCACTGGCTCCAACAGCAACCCCCAGATCCAAGGCACCAACTTTGCTCGCAATGGCGTCGTCTATGTCAACTTCAACACTCGCGAGAGCATCTTTGCCTCACCCAACTCTGCGGAGTTAAAGAAGAGCAACCCCGAGGAGTCGCAGAACTTTAGCATCTTGGATGTGGAGAAAGCTTTGGACTGGATTCACAAGAACATCCGCGGTAAGAGAATACAGTCATCTCGATGAATGCTTTCACTGACATCAAAAAGCTTTCGGTGGTAACCCTGATCACATCGTCTTTGGTGGTCACTCCTCCGGCGCCGTCCAGGTCGACCACTACCTTTGGAACCATCCCAACACCTTCCTCAAGGGCGCCGTCGAGATGAGCGCCAATGCCGTCTCTGGTCCTGCCTATGCTCCCGTCAACCAGGCCCTCGATGCCGTTGCCGAGGAGGTCGGTTGCCCCAAGGGCAACGGCCAACTCGAGTGTCTTCGTGACGTCGATGTCTACGACTTCCAGACTACCAACTTCAACTCGACCTTCAACACGTGGTTCACTCCCGTCATTGATGACATCACACGTCACTCCAACTATGCCAAGCGCTTCTCGGCTGGACGCTATGCTTCACATGTTCCCCTGTTGACCGGCACTTCCAACGGAGAGGGAACCATCTTCAGCCTTGTTTACGGCGCTGAGAACGGAAACTTCAGCTCTTGGATCAATACCTTTGATGCTGATAGCGCTCATATTCCCGACAACCTGCTCCTCAACGCTTACAAGTCATCGGATTATGCCAGCGAGTCCCTTCGCAGCGGTGCCCAGTACGGCGATGCTCGCTTCAACTGCCCCGTCGACTATTTCCTCGATGTCCGAAGCAAGAGCCAGGATACCTGGGTCTACCGCTTCTTCGGTGCTTACGATAACGTCGTTGGTCCTCCCAACACTGCGCCCACTCACGGAACCGAGGTGCCTTTCTTCCATGGCGGCAACGAGTGCTTCGATTCTCTCCAGGGAGTCACCGACGCTCAGCAGGCTCTCGCCGATTCTATCCACAAATGGTTCGTTGCCTGGATCAAGAACCCCGCTGCTGGACCTGGTTGGAACAAGGTCTCCCAGTCGGGTGAGTTGGTCAAGCTTGGTGTTCCCGGTGATGAGCTTTCTTTGCTCAAGGCCTCGCGAGGGCAGTTCAACGGCGTCTGCCAATCTGTAAGTGCGTCGATTCTTTTTCGATTCCACTAGCTAACAAGATATCAGGTTTACAACCCTCGTTTCCCCCAGTACCCTGTGGTTCAGTCTGTCACGGCTCTCGTGAAGAAGCTTCTCGGAGATCTCCTGGGATAGATGTTGTTTAGTATAGACCTTTGCATTAATATAAACCCTATAGTAGTGAGATGGCTTAATCAAGCTACGCTATTGCTACACTCTGGGCCTTTCTTCATGGTTTCTCACCTCTCAAGTCATATTCGAGCACTGCAGAATTTCTGTGCCAACAGCGAAACCGGGCCCCAGTTGTACACCAAACCATCAGCCCGCGAGGCGGCAAGTTCGTCCAACCCCTTCTCGCAAGTCTGTAGTAGAGCGTGGTCTGTGCAAGAGCCAGTCCTCTTGATACCGGCCAGAATTTCTCTCAGAGCCATCAGGTATGTATCAGTACCGATTTGAATCAGCCCAGGTGAGAATTGTCGCTCATTGTGCTCGATGATGGTCATGCCGCAGGACGCTAGAGAAAGGGGGAGATGAGTGACCCAACTATATTAAAGATTAGTGACTAGTATTCAAGTTCAATATCGCCGAGGGAATCGTACCTGTAATCGATGCCTGCGGATACGAAAAGCTTGTTGACTTGGGCCTCAAAGTCTTTCCCCGCCACACTTCGCACATCTTGATTCAGAAGATTTGCTTCCTCCCACTGGATATATCCCCCAGGTTCTAAAATTTTGCATCGATTAGTCTTCACTCCTAGGTCATGGTGAAGTTACTGCTTTAATCTTACTGAGCAACTTGGAGACGCTTCGAATCACAAGCTTCACATCCTTAGTTCTGAGATTACTTGCCCACATGCGTAGATGCACGACATCGTACTTCCCATGGAGGGCTTCGGGGGGATCGCGGAGAGAATCCATCAGCCTGAGCTTGACGTTGGAAGTCCATAGTTGTTCAGGGGGAAATTGGCGGGGGGAGATATCGTATCCGTGGCGATGGACGGTGTCTGGAAGGTCTTGTGCCAAGTCAAACAACCAGATACTAAGAACACACATATTAGCTAGTTATTCCGTAGCTTTCAAGTCTACATACCCTGTGCCAGTCCCAACTTCGGCGATTTTCATATGGTCCGACTTGGGAATCGCAGGATGCAACATGTATCTGTTGTGAAGCTTCCACAACAGGTGTTGGGCATCAAGTCTATATATGGTTAGTTTGTTCCCATCGTTTGTCCGTTTACAAGGAGCAACCATGCCTGATAGAGTCGGAGATATCCCGACCTAGGACGTAGTCATCGTCAGCTTGGTCATGGGCCATTGTTTCACTTGCAACACTTGGTACTTAAAGAAATAATTGTTGGGCTGAAAAGATCCGGTGTCACATATGCCACGTGAATCAGCTTTCTAAGACATATAAATGCTTCATGACGTCAGAGCTGAGCAGACCCGTCACTGCAATCCGCCCCTCCTCAAACTGACGGGTCTCATGATTTTTTCAGCGTGGGGCGAACAACTTATTTTTGTGAAATCAGCGATGCTGTTAAGAGAAGTTGTTAGTTACAATAAAAGAGAATACAGTTATTGACACACGTGGACAACTGGGCAACCTTGTCCTGCTATCGACCTCCAACACTGCATGTTACCTGCAGGTAACTGCAGATCTGGAAGTAGGGGAACCGGCATGTTTCGGGTACGTGCCGCACAATTCTTAAGAGCTCAAAGAAACTGAGCCCAGTAATGTCAATATCCAAGTTCGCCAGCTGGCCTTGTGCCCTGTTTTAGAATTATCCGAGGTTATGAAAGAGTCGTCCGAAACAGACGCAAAGCCGACATACGCGAGTCTTATCCCTATTAGCCAGGGCCCAATGAAGATAAGACTGTTGAGGTGTTGAGCAGCAACCTTGACACAATTGAGTGGCCTTTTGTCTACCCCATATCATAAATAATGGATCGATATCGACGGACTGTGATGGTGTTATGGATTCAGAAATATATCATCATTTTGGCCCATAGCCCTTTGTAGTAACACTATTGAGTCCAATATAGAAAGAAAAAGGTCATATAGGAGAGCAAAAGTTCCCATCTTTACTTGAATCTCATCAGATTCGTTTATGATCTTGCCAAGTCGTCTTCTCATTCTTAGTACTTTGAAGAGTGAGGGCGTACATATCTGTAAGGACAAAACAGATAACTCGACCCGGGCCGCGAAATGCCAGGGAGAAACTAGCTAAGTACACTTGCGATATGTTGTATCCACGCAATAACGTGATTATCAATGTGTCTGTGAAGATGCTACAGAAGCAGCAGTTTGGGTGTCTTGCAAGGGACCGGATCTTCACAATAGAAGGCTTCCAGAAGCTTTACACATCTTCCCAGCACAGTCACAGGCTATTTTCACCGCAAAGTATTCTTGGTACTGCCGGAATGTACTACAAAATAGCGTGGTGGCATGGTTGCAACCTCTGAAGAGGTGCACTGATCTATCAGAACTCGTGGCCTCAGCTCTTTCATGCGACCCAATTGCTGCGTTGAGAGCTTGAAGCGTTACCTATCGATCCTACGGTATCATCATCGTCTTTCAAGAACGCATTCGTGATGCAAATCAGGTTCCCACTGGTTTATAGTCACGAGGTAACCATAGGAACAACGATTCAACTGCCTATTGGCCGCCCTAGCCAAACCGTGGATGCCTACTCACGCCATCCCATGAAAAGGCCCGAGTAGAGGTAGCATTGGCCAACATCCCACCAATTGTCACGCATTTCGTGTAGCAGTAGAGACGATCTTGCAACGTAAAATATGTCGGCAGAGCCAGGTCTTGGTTGGGGCGGCTATAGAGCAGTCACACTCAACTCCAACCCCGGATCTTCCCCAGCTTTTGAGTGGATGATCCTCTGGGAGATGAGAACGTGGACTCTGCGAGGGACCTTTGTAAACACGGAACCTAGGCGGGGTAGCTTTGAGCTTCTCCGCATAAGGAATATGATTCTGTATAAGTCAAAGTCATCTCCACTGCGTCGTGTGTCGGTATTGTCGTGGACCTTGTCCTCGTCTGCAAAGATCATTCAGCTACAGATCATCACCATGACCAAAGACTACTTTGCGTCGTTTCCCAAAATCTACAATGTCCACTTCATTGCCATTATCGCCACTTGTGGCGGTATGCTGTATGTCGGCCCGTTGGTGCTAGACTGCTGTCACTGCTACTAATGCGTCATGCTCAGCTTCGGCTTTGACATCTCATCCATTTCTGCAATCGTCGTGAGCAAACAATACATCGAATACTTCCATAATCCGGCTGGTGCCCTTCAAGGAGCTATAGGCTCGGGCATGTCGGCTGGTTCCGTCGTCGGCTCTGCCCTCTGTGGTGTCATCTCTGATAAACTCGGTCGTCGTGATTCCATCTTTTTTGCAACCTTTTTCTGGCTTATTGGTACTGCGGTTCAAGTTGCGACGAACAGCAGCGGTATGCTCATTGCTGGTCGTGTGCTCAACGGCTTCACCGTCGGTATCACTTCGTCACAAGTCCCCGTGTATCTTGCCGAGATTGCCAAAGCAGAGAGTCGCGGCTCCATCATCATTATCCAGCAGTTGGCCGTCGAGTTTGGCATTCTTATCATGTACTTCCTTGGCTATGGATGCACCTTTATCGAAGGCCCCTCATCATTCCGTGCCGCCTGGGCAATGCAGTTCATCCCTGCCGTGTTCCTCATGGCAGGTCTCCCATTTCTTCCTCGCTCACCTCGTTGGCTTGCCAAGGTCGGCCAAGAGAAGGAGGCTGTCAATACCTTAGCTCGAATCCATGCCAAAGGAGACACTAACGATGCTCTTGTCATCGCCGAATGGGAGGAGATTGTCACCACGATGCAGGCAGAACGAGAAGCTGCTCCAGGCTGGCGCAAGTTCGTGCTCAGGGGTATGTGGAAGCGGACTCTTGCTGGATTTTCCGTCCAGGCATGGCAGCAGCTCGCGGGAGCAAATACGATTGTTTGTAAGTTCACATAGCTTTCCTAAATCTTAACGGGAAAGAAGGGTTCAGAGTGCCCTCCTCTCCGGGTTGATGACCCCGGCCCCGCCATGTTTATCCCGACCACCATCGGCCTCTCATTACTCCGTGTGGTTGGGAAGGTCATATTCATTCCAAGACATTATGGACTTACTGACACATGTCTTAGACTATCTCACGTATATCGCTCAGATGGCAGGCCTAACTGGCAATGTTGCCATGATCACCTCCGGAATCCAGTATGCCATCTTTATCGTCTTTACCGGCCTGATTACACCTTTTGTCGACAACTTCGGTCGCCGTACATTGCTCATCTTCGGAGCTTTGGGCATGGGACTCTGCCACTTCGTCGTCGGAGGGACCATGGCCACGCACTACGTCTCGGTCCCGGAAGGTGTTGGTGACCCTCCCAACCATAACATCATTTTCAAGGTCAGCTCAGGCTCACCGGCAAACACTGTCATTGTCTTCTCGTACTTCCTGATTGTTGTCTACGCCCTCACTCTTGCTCCCATCTGCTGGATCTACGCTGCCGAAGTCTGGTCACTTGGAACTCGAGCAACTGGCATGGGTATCGCCGCCCTGGGTAATTGGCTTTTTAACTTCGCCTTAAACATGTTCCTCCCACCAGCTTTCATCAACATCAAGTGGCGCATCTTCATCGTCTTTGGCGTCCTTTGTGTGGGTGCCGCTGCGTGGTTCTTCCTCCTCTACCCTGAAACCTGCGGCAAGACTATTGAAGAAATCGAGATCATGTTCAGCAAGGATGGCCCTCGCCCCTGGCAGACTCGAAAGGGCGAGTCGCGTCTTCACAAGGAAGTTGAAGCTATCAGAAATAGGAAGAATCAGGATGGTGATGGTGTGATGGGTGGTGATGAGGCCGAGGTTGCTAAAAAGGCCTAGATTGATATGATATCTTGACGATATCTTGACGCGTGTGAATGGCTTTCCCCATACCCAATTTGTTCCATAATCATGCTGAGAGCCAATTAATGATAGTTCTGTTGCCCATTTCCTTAGCGTCTCCGTTGCTTACGGCCCCCATTCACATCTCACGGACGTGAAACAAGTAATGATGACAGGGATAACTAGCAAAACACTCGAAGCGGGGCTTCTAAAAGCTGAGGCATTTATCTCATTAAAAGTTACCTTCCTTCATCTTGCGAGTCTGAGACAGTGAAACGCCCAATACGCTGCGCATGATACGTTCGCTGTCTTTGTGACTCCCCTGCCCTCACCAACTTCTTAAGCCACGGAACGAAGCTGAAGGGAGGTCACTGCCTCGACTACTCGTTCACAACCATCAACATGGCGCCACCAATTCGAAAGCTAGTCACCAAGAACATCAACAATCATCAATCAATCACCGTCTTTGAGAAGGCTTTCAAGGACCGTGATGGTGAGAATTCAGGTCTCAGCGCTGAAGCGGAGGCCATGGTCCGAGACTGGGGGGAAATCCGACGAAGCCACGGCAAAAGAAACTTGGATCAGCTAGATGATACCATCAAGAGTGACAAAAAGGACATCGACGGCATGACAGATGAACAGCTGAGCCACATCGACATTTGGATTGAAGACAATGAGGAGGAAGAGAAACCAGAGACTGAGGCTAACGCCTCCGAAGTGACTCAGTTCAACAAGTACAAACACCATCAATACGTTCGACGGTGGGGACTGTTTTCCGATGCAGATGGCATCAATGAAGAGTGGTTCATACCTGATCCTCCAATTCTCCCCGAGAGTGATCATGATTATCTTTGTGGCATGTGCCGGCACATCGATTTCAACGTCTTGCTATCAAAGCGCGGTCTTCCCGGGAATCAACAGCCAGGACGCACTAGCATACTGTTGCTTGGGTTAGCAAAGGTCCTGGACGAGCAAAGACCTTGCTCCTTCTGTCGACTAATGCGTCGAAAGATCAGTCAGGACAAATTATTAGAGGGTGTTCCTGAAGAAGAGCTCGAGTCAATGAGCTTTCACCTCAATGTTCTCGATGACGGTCCGTCATATGCACTCCGTCTAGAGGTTGAGATTCTTGATGAAACTCGGAGGGAGAATTCTAGGTTTATTTTGCACAGAATGACGATGCAAGATGACCCGACACGGCCACTCCAGGGACGTATGGTTCAACAGGAGGTTGCCGATATGGCCCAACTGAAGAACTGGTTGCACACTTGTGATGAGACGCACACTATAGAAGGAGGCAATCAGGAAAATTCCATCACCCCTTTGTTGGGAAGTCTGAGACTTGTCGATACGGTTGAAAATCGAATCCGAGAAGTGGAAATGCCCTGCGAATACGCCTGCCTCTCTTACGTATGGGGTAAAGGAAGTCAAACACAATACACAACAGACACCAAGACGCTCTTGGAAAGTCCAGGCGCCTTAACAGATACTGTGTCTAACCTACCACAAACCATCCTAGACGCAATGAGGGTAATACGAGAGGTTGGTCTTCGGTACGTCTGGATCGACGCGTTGTGCATCATCCAAGATGATGATCAAGACAAGGCTCAAATCATATCGAAGATGGGAACCATTTATGGAAACGCGGCATTTACCATCATGGCCTCAACAAACTACAATCCCACAGATGGGCTTCCGGGAGTAGGCGTGCCTCGCACTCACGCTCAGATTACGGAGATGATACAGGGAATTCCACTCGGAGTCGCATTTTACGATGGTCGATTGAGACACTCGGAGATTGAGGATGGCCTCTGGAATTCCAGAGCATGGACGTTCCAGGAGAGGGCTCTCTCTCGAAAGTCCGTTTTCTTTACAGCCTCTCAAATGTGCTTCGTCTGTCCACATGGAGCCACATATGAAGACACTATCGCCATGCCAGACACCAACTACAAGCTCACGCCGCTTAATAACGCATCTCAACTGAGCTCCAAGCTTCCTCGGCCCCAGGATATATGGATTCGCGTATGGTGTGATCGCACACAGCTGCGGCATACCAACAAGGCCTTTGAAACGGATGATGGCATTACCATCATGGTGGGAGAAGAGCTCACGCCAGCCCAAGCTTCCGTTGCGGAGGCAGTTCTGTACAAGCACAAGATTATTCCAAGCGATGAGTCCCTGGATGCTCCTATGATCGATGGCTTTACTCTGTGGGATACGTACATCCAGAGCGTCAATGTTTATACCATGCGTAACATGACGTGGCAGTCTGATGCCGTCAACGCTTTTGTCGGTATCGCGGACCTCATCCGGCGAGATACAAACACCAAATTTTGGTATGGCTTGCCAGAGTTTGCATTCACGCAATCTCTCCTATGGCATCCAAAAGAACCACTCAAAAGACGTGTGTCGCAAGATGGCACTCCCCTGTTCCCCAGTTGGACTTGGGCGGCCTGGCAAGGGCATGTCTCATACCGCGGTAGAGGCTGGCACAACGCGGTTGGCTTTCCACCAGCTTCAATGGTGCGATGGCTATACGAATCAACTTTTGAGGAATCGATGGAGAAGTTTACTCTTGAAGAGAGAACCGAAGAGGATATCGAGGAATTCGCTCGTCGATTGCGCCAAGTTGGTACCATCTTACGGGAGCCTCACCCCAGCGACTTTTTCCATCTCGATTATCAAGAGCGAGGTTGGGTTTTTGAGAAGGACGAAATTCGGAATCAGCATATTTTCGTTCATGAGGCTTATCCTGGGGTCAAGTTGAACTACCCAATCTCTCTCCCAGGCCAGCATATCATCGATCTTCCATCCAAGGATGGCAGGCTGCATCTTGAAGGCCGTGTGATACCCGCACGATTCTACGATATGGGAAAATCTGAGATCGTTCAAACTCCCCTTACCGACAGGTTTCTCCAGATTGGTCTCAATGACGGAGAGCGTTCTGCGAACGATCGACGACCATGGCAGCATATTGTCTACCATCAAGGATACCGGGCCGGACTCTTGAGTCTCAATGTCTTACACGAAGACTTGGACTTGAATTTCGGACAAACTGAAGAGCAAAATGCCCGAGAAGGCTACTTCATTGTCGCCATTTCTCGTGACAATCTCCCTCACATCGCGCCACCACCAATTGGTTGGGACCTATACTGGGGTGGTGATCCTCAAATGATGCAGGAAATGATTCTTAGAGAGGAGTGGTCTCCAAATAGAAAACCTCCTCCGATGCCAAATGAGGATGCTACTCCGAGCGACGAAAAGGCAAACGAGAATGGAGATCCTTGGTGGGACGAGGGCAGATTTGGGGGTGTGAGGCTGTTTGATGTATGCAATGTGTTGCTGATGAGGAAGGATAAAGATGGGATTTCAGAGAGGATTGGGTCTGGGAAGATTAGCTATTGTGCTTTCAGTGGTGCGAAGCCCGAGGTTGAGTTGATGACGTTGAGATAGGGAGTCCGATAACGCTTTAGACAAAGCAGAGAGAGCAATGGTGAACTACAACAAACATTTGCCCGTTATTGTATAAGTGAATAGCCTTCGATTTATGCTGAAAGTTAACGAGTGCTAATGCAAATACCTATACTACCTACTTAACTATTCACCAACCCATCACAGCACCTAAGAGAAGGGAAAAGGAGATTGCTCTCCGAACTGCATAGACTTGCACCTCGACTTCGATGCCATCCTACGCCATAGAGGCGTGAGACTGCACCTTCTCGATTCCAGTTTCAGTATCACGGAACGTCTCAATGTTGTAAGTGCTAAACTTGCGAGCCGGCACACCCTTGGCGAAGAGCAGATCCAACTCCTCGAACGTGCGGTCCTTGGTCTCGGGGAGACGGAAGTAAGTCCATATGAACATGAAGAAGGAAGTGCCTCCCCAGACAAAACCAGTGTATCCTTTGAGGTTCCACTCAGTCGGGTTCATGAAGTATGGCTGCAAGACTCCAGAGACGATGTTGGCGATGGCGTAGGCGTTGCGAGCAAGGCAAATTGTCTTTTGCCTTAGTCGCGTGGATCCAATCTCAGCGGGAATAGCCCAGCCGAGTTGTCCAGAAGACAGTTGGAAAACGAACGTCCAGATAAGGGCCAGCACAGCCTGAGCCATTGCAACGCTGTCATTCTCCGTCTTTTTGTTGAGACCACCAATCAACATGAGGAGAATAGTCATGACGAAAATACCCCAGAGGTAAGCAGTGCGTCTTCCAACATAAGGCATAACGAAAACCCAGCATACGAGGGTTGCGAATAGACCCATACCAGTTCCACCGACGTTGAGATGGTAGGTCGTGGTAGGATCGAGACCAATCTGCTGGAAAAAGTAGGTCGAGTTATAGGCAAAATTGAGACCAGTAAAGATCTGACCGGCAAACACCATGCAGGCAATCTCAGTTCGTCGAAGCTCAAAACCCTTGAAGCAGTCCCAGTAGGAAGTTCCAACGGACAGTTGGTGCTCGAGATCGTTGGTATAGATAATGAGACCGAGGGCATCGCGGAGCTCTGTCTCTGTGGCCTTGGGTCGGAGGCGAGCGAGGGACTTGAGAGCATCGTCGTGACGTCCGACGCGAACGAGATGCCAAGGCGTATCTGGGGCAAAGAAAATGACGGGGATCAAGACACAGGGCCAGAACCATTGAAGGGCAAAGGGAATTCTGTAGGCCCACTGCGTCGTGTTGTTGACAAGGCCAGCCAGAACGCCAGCTGAGATGAGGTGACCAATGATGAAGCACATGTTGGCCCAACTGGTCATGTAGACTCTGAGAGACATGGGAAGTACCTCGGAAGCATAGGCCGGGGCAGTCGTGGTAAAGATTCCCCAAGGCAAACCACAGAGAATCTCTCCAACCAGTAGAACGGTGGTGTTTGGTGAGAAGAAGACGATGAAGATGAAGGCGCTGAGAGACAGCAACGCTCCAATGAGCACCTTAATATGACCGAACCGAGGAACGAGGACACCGTTCAAGAGGGTACCAAAGAAGGCACCAACTGGAGCGGCATTAACAAGACTAGCCTGCCAAGCCGCATCCAGTTGGTAATTGTTAGTCCCCTCATTCCAATGACCATACTTTTTTGCAAACGTCGGATAAGCGTAAAAGTTGTTGAGAAGATTGGTATCATAGCCTTCCATGACAACACACATGGAGACGATCAGACACCAGAAGAGAGTCCATGGGTATTTACGGATGGCCTCAAGTGGTGGGAGGCTGTGTTCCGCTTCGGCACCTCCTCGGGCTTGCTCTCTAATCTCTTGACCGACAGATTTCTCGACTATGCGTTCCACGTCGAGGGTTTCCCCGTGAATGGTGGTTGATATTTCTTTCGACATGGTTAAAAAAATGACGCTTGGTGTGTTGATGATCAATGTCGCCAAGGAACAAGATTGAAACTGAGTATCGTTAAAGCCTGATGAATCATCTTCCAATTCCGGAAAACACCGCTTTATATATATACCAACTGCCGACATGAAGAACTAACTGTTGATCATTGTCTTGACTCGTCTTCTTCCCCATGGGGAGTTGTCCAATCCGGGGTACATGACAAAACCCGAGCATTTCCCCATACGGTTAACTCAGGTTGACCTCGGCTCGCTTTGCCAAGACCCAACAGATAACTAAGCCAGGATCACCAGGTTTTTCCGGATAACCCAAAGAAAGGTATCCCTGCTCGGGCCGACGTGGTTCGACACAATTCATCATCCATCTCCTCACCTCACATTCGGCAGAAATGACTGGAAGACCTCGTCAAGTATGCGACAACTGTCGGTTCCGCAAGGTCAAATGCGACCGCGGCTTACCATGCAAGAACTGCAGCCTCGGAGATTTGCGCTGTCAGTATCAACATCACATTCGGCGGAGGGGGCCGAAGGAAGGCCAAGGTCGACGACAGGCGCAGCTTAGACAGGGGCTGGCTTTTGAGCAAACCCCCTTTCGGATTGTTTCTCCGGAATCGCTCGGAGTTGTGAGAAGTGACAATGGACAACAGGTGGAGCAGTCACAGCTATCAACATCATCGCAGAGTCCCGAAGGTCTGATGCAGCTTGAGATGGGCAACAAGGGAGCTTGCTCCTTGGATGGTCCGTTATCGGACTCTTTGACCTCAAGTCGGCAGTTTTCACTGTTGCTTGTCGCCTACATACAGCTGTTCCTCAAACTCATGTTCCCCATTATGCCCGTCATCGATGGAGACGAACTTCTCTCAGATGCGACACGACTAGACCAACTGTCACCACCACGATATGCACTAATCCTCGCCCTTTGCGCCGCAACACGAATGCAATTGGGCATGGATAAGGCGAAAGATGGCTATGGAAGAGGACTAGAGCAGAACATCCCACCAGAGCCACACCTTACTGGAGAATCCCTACTCGCACTCGCTGAGCATGCACTACGACAAGTCAGTGTTATCGACGACACCAGCCTCGACTCAATATTGGCTTCATTCTTTTTATTTGCGTGCTACGAAAATCATTACAGTATTCGCCACGCTTGGTTCTATCTCAACCAGAGCATCACACTTGCTCAATCCCTTGATCTCACCCGTGAAGCTGGCTATCACGACCTATCTTCAACCGATCGAGAAAAGAGGCGGCGGTTATTCTGGCTTTTATTTGTGACAGAAAGGTATGCCTATATATCCACTTTCCAACCACCTTGTTAACAATATCTACCCAGGACATTCGCCCTCCAGCATCGGAGATCAGTCATGCTACGAAGCTCCATCACAAAACCTCAAGTGATTGACTCGGAATGTCCCGTCGTCATGCACGACTTCCTCAACCATATTCGTCTCTTTGAATCACTCCCCTGGTCTCTCTATGAATGGCAACCAGAGAACGACCACGGCCAACCCAAAGATCTGCAGCTTGTGCCAGCCATTAACAACAAGCTTTGCACAGTCCAACCTGATCAATCGGTGATTGAGAGTCAACGATTCGATACACTCATCACACAACAGTGGCTTCGGATATCTATGTGGCGTCTGGCCTTTGGTAACAAGCCCTCTTCAGCATGCAAGTTTGGACTACTGCTCCCTGCTGGATTGCCGTTTGATGCCGGAAAGATCATACTTCCGGCCTTGCTTTCCGTGGGGGCCAAGTCAAAGAACTGCCACGGAATTGGAATGGTAGGGTTACTCGAGAGGGCCACCCTTAACTCTTGAATGTGTAGCTGATGACTGATACAGGAACAAAAACTATATGATGTGGGAATCAGCTTGGCTGACAGCGCTCGTTTCCCTGGCTGGAGCAATTCCTCCTTCGAAATAGGCCCTCGGGATCTATTAAGTGCTGTTGTAGAGGCACTCACCACAGTTCGAGGGCAACGGTCCCATTTCCTTCCCAAGCTTTTAAAACACTCGGAGGGACTCTTGGCAAACCCAGATCCATCCGCCGGTATCGACTTGCAGTTTGAACAACCACAAAATCAGCAGAGAATAGAAGATAAGAGTGATGTAGAGGAGGTGATTGTGCAACAAGATGAATCAGTAGATCCGTTGAGTTGGATATCTGGTGATGACTTTGGTCTGTTGGATATGAGCACTCCCACGGCGACTTCAAACTGGGAAGATCCGGGGCTACTTGGTGAACTGTTCGATTCGAATACCGGTTTGTCTTTCGGGTAACCCCAAATATCTTTCGCTGAATGGGAAGATTGTTTATTCAGTCTGTATGCATTCTACCTATACCGAGTCATTTGTAGCATCTCCAGCCGATCCCGAAATGATAGCTCACCCGTTCCGTTCAGTTCTATGAAGCTCCCATCCCGTCAGCACCCACTGTATCAATAGCCGATCTACTCATAAACCCAACAGCCCTCCTTTTATAGCCTCTCTATCAACACCACCTTACTCTCATAATCAGATTTGAACCGATATTGAACACCACCATTCATCAAGGTCGCTCCCGAGAACGTTCCCTCCCCATCGAGTTTATATCTCACGGAGGGATCTAGTCCCTGCAAGCGAATGAAGGTATAGTTGTGCACAGTCGTAGCTCGAATCTGGAAGGCAAACAAAACAGCCTGGCTTCCATCCTCGGAGATGAAGAGTGCGGCGGGATAGTTGGACGTCTCTGGGAGGTTCAATCTCCACATATCTCCTCGGATTATGATGGGGTTAATCTTTTCAGCGAGGGCAATCAAATCTGGGATTTGAACCTTGTCTTCCTCAGGGATGGCATCAGGATTGAGCTCCAAACCGAATGATCCTCCCATCATCGCCACGTGCGCTCTAAAGCGGATCGGGGTCGTGCGTCCAGTGATTTCGTTCGGCACAGCAGAGACATGTGCTCCCATTGTCGATGCTGGGTAAACCAGTGATGTCCCGAACTGGATGTGAATTCGGTCCAGGCCATCCGTGTTATCAGATGTCCAGACTTGGGGGAAATATTGCAAGATGCCAGGGTCGAATCGGCCACCACCAGCTCCACAGCCTTCCCAGAGGACATCGGTAAATCGAGACGTCAATGTCTCAAACACGTGGTACATGCCGAGCATGTATGCATGGTAGTTCGCAGGTGTCGGAGTTTCGTGCATCGCCCGGTTGTTATCCCACTTGACGTAGCTGATGGGGACACTGTCAAGGATGTTGGCGACAGAATTGATGATGTATTCCTGTACCTCAGGAAGTGCCACATTCAACACGAGTTGGCTGCGGGTCTCAGTTCGAGCGTAGTTTCCGGCATGCAACGCCCAGTCGGGGTGTTCCTCATAAAGAGCTGACTTTTGGCTGATCATCTCAGGCTCGAACCAGAGACCAAACTTGAGCTTCTCCTTTGAACCTGCAACTTGGAGCTCGTTGACCTTGTCGGCTAAAGGCTTGAGACCATTTGGAAATCTCTTGGGATTCACGATCCAGTCTCCCAGACCAGCCTTGTCGTTGACTCGAGGGTACTTGTCTCCGAACCAACCATCATCCAGCACGAAGAGCTTCACACCCAATTCTGCAGATGCCTGGGCAAGTCGGTAGATGGTGTCCTCGTCAAAGTTGAAGTACAGTCCTTCCCAGCTGTTAAGAAGCGCAGGGCGAGGTTCGTTGACAAACTTGCTCTTGATGAGATGCTGACGGTAGAGACGGTGGAACTTGCGCGACATGCCACCAATTCCCGCGTTTGAGAACACAGAGACGCATTCCGGGGATTGAAGAGATTCTCCAGACTTTAGGGGCCATGAGAGTTGGTAGGGGTTCATTCCGATCAGGGCGCGTGTTATACCTTGGGGGCTCTTCTCAACCTCGACTTCGAAGGAGCCGGTGTAGATGAGAGAGAACCCCCAAGCCTCGCCGTGCGACTCTGTTGTTTCCGACGATACCAGTGAAACGAAGGGATTGTTGAAGTGTGACGAGTATCCAGTCCTGCTACCAAATCTTCATAGCTGTTAGTGGACGACATGCGCATTAGAGTGGTGCTTGACATACCCTTGCAGGCCGTAATCAACCTTTCGGCGAATTCTGGTGCACTCTCGTGACCACTCGCCCTTGAGCTGAAGCATTTCATATTCACGATGAGGTAGATCAACGCTGATGCTTGCCAGCTTCTCGATGGTCACCTCCTCATCGCCATTGTTTGTGATCTTGACGCTTCGCACGATGGCATCATGCTTAGGGAATATCGAGTAGGATAAGTCCGCAGAAATTGAACTGCAACTATCCCAGAGGTGGATCACCAGTGTTGATACCTGGTCATCTTGACCAAACGTGCAGGGCAAGCCCTCCAGAGCAGGCTTTCCGTTGACGACACTGTGAGACTTGTACCTAAAGTCAGATACCGTGTAGCCCTTGGCCTGCTTGATCTGTACTGCCGGAGTTCGGAAATCCCCTCGGCCGAGATCTGGAAACTCGCGTCTGAGATGATCTTTTAGTGACCATCCTCCGAGAACGGCGGTGGGTTCTGCCACGGGATCTTCCGTCACGTGGTCACCGAAGTGATCCTGGACGATGTCCCCAGAGGTGCTGTCAACATGGAATCGATACGAGACGTTTGTTCCGTTCAGAGCAAACGCAAGTCCATTCACCGCGATTGCTAGGTGCCAGGGTCAGTTGATAAGCTCCCCAGTACAATACAAGGTAGGTTCCACTCACGATCAGTCTTCTGACCCTCCGGGACCGGATGGATAATGGATCGTGTCATGGTGGGCCAAAAAAACAGAGACAGGGTAGGGTTACCGTCGAGTCAATGTCACCTTAGCAAAGGAACGATAAGAGACCGAGATACACCTCAAAGCTATTGAGGTGAGGCTTAAATACCCTGTCCCCCGACTATCTTTCGGGTTTAGCCAGAATGGAAAACCGAGCCGCATCCCGAGCATTACCCCATGGAGTTAAATGGTCGGTCGACATCGAGGGCGGGGAACCATGTATGGTTGGGGCTGCAGAATCACGCGGGCCTTTTCATAGGCTAGAGGATTTGTGTCTAAATAATCTTTGACGTGTAGGATGACACGAGATGTGTGCTCTCAGTTCTGATTGATTCCTATTGGGGGAGTGCGGTGGAGATTTGCTCGGGCACCGATTTCGACCTCAGCAGTTTAGCCAGCTCAACGTTAGCAGGCCTTGATGGTTGGAGAGGGAATAGGTAGGCACTGTACTTGATGGATCGTCAAACCTTATACTAGGTAGGGATCGGCGAGGAGGTCAACGCGCTCTCCACACTTGCTATCCAGGTGCGTGCTGGTAGGACCTCTTGACAGGATAGGAATGTTAGGCAGAGCACCTTCATTCCATGTTGAGATCCTTGCGGAGGCTTTTTTCCTCCATGATTATTCTCGCCATCGTAGATCCTTTTATTATCCGCTTTCTAGGGTCGCTCGTCAAACGTTAACTTCTCGCTAATTCCCGTGTGTGTGGCTGCTGATAGGGTCATGATAGTTACTAGCCACAAGTGCACCTCTCGAGACAAGTTCCTTAACAGGGAGCTAACAGCCCGTGCGCCTCTGAAATGGCAATGCGTCCAGCTCTAGGGTATGGAAACCAATGCACGTCACGTAAATCGCAAAGTCGCCAATA
The DNA here is from genome assembly GCA_002168265.2 of Fusarium euwallaceae. Taxonomy (NCBI): domain Eukaryota; kingdom Fungi; phylum Ascomycota; class Sordariomycetes; order Hypocreales; family Nectriaceae; genus Fusarium; species Fusarium euwallaceae. The sequence continues at coordinate 124,594 of NHTE02000007.1, forward strand.
AAATTGCCATATATCTCTAAAGCCCTAAATAAGGTTTAAAAAATGAAGAAATCATTTATTTCTATAGATTAAGTCGAAATATTAGACGAAAACAATATGGCAGAGTTGTGCTGGAAATTCCAAGTACGGGCGGAATCACTAAGTGACTCGATAATTACAGCACCGATTAGTATAATTGTCACCAGGTAGCCTAGATACTAACAAAAACATAAACACGACGATCGTGATTCACTGTCGACCCTGGCAAAAAGACGCCCTTACGAACTCCTCCTGTCAACTGCTGAGGACCCAAAAAAGTGGTTCCGCCCGGGATCGAACCGGGGACCTTCTCGGTGTTAACGAGATGCCATAACCAACTAGACCACGGAACCGAGGCTGCTGATTGGATAAGGAGTTGGATGAGAATTTTGGTCTAAGCTACCCATGCAGCATAGCAGGGATAAACCTAACTCAACGCTTCAGGGGACAACACTCATCCAATCGACAGGCACGTAAATGAGGCAATTTGACGCACGCTGAGCCGTCTATAATACGCCTTTTCATAGAATCTGAATGCTACACACTCTATCGTTACCCCGTCTTATGCTTCTGGGAATTTACCCTCCACGGTCTACTAGTTCCATTTGGGAGCCGCCCACTGTCCCCAGTTTCATCTCGTCCATCCCACCTTGTGACTGACTCGCCACACTGCTTCGGCTCCTCCTCAGGATAATGATACTTGTGAATAGGATGCCCCCTAAGAATAATCCGATCACGATGCCGGCAATGGCTCCGCCGCTCAGACTGTTGCCACCCATTGGCTTGGGTGTCTCTGTTGCGGTTGAGGAACTTTCAGAGACCGTGGTTTGAGAGGAGCTTTCCCCGGAGTCTCGGGGGGCGGTTTCAGACGCCATTTGAGATGTAATGCTGGATGGTAATGATGCCTCGGTTGTAATAGTGGCGCTGAGCTCTGTGGTGGATGATGTCGATTCTAGGGATGTCTTGGCCGTAACTGTTGCCAAACAAATCTTAGAATATGTTGCAAAAGTATATGCGAGCAACACAGGTGTTTTATACTCACCCTCTGGCATCGTCCTGTAAAACTCGCTGATGTCCTAAGGGGGTCGAAGGTTCTCGGCGCAGTCGATCCAATACTGAGGTCCTGATCCAAACCCATCGTCGTAAGAGTCATACACCGTGACAGTGATGCACGAGTACTTCCCACTGGGTTATTAGATCAGTACGTGCACAATACGAGAGACCGAGGGGAGAGGTTGCAATACCAGTACCGTGAGCCACGGTTAGCTATTTCCGTGGCATCCATGTTCGCCCAGAAGACAGTATTATCCAAGCAGGTTGTTCCAATCGGTGGTGTATCGCCAGGAATGGCGCTCTGGCCTGAACAATGGGCATATGTGCTCCTGCGCCCGGATACAATCGTGTCCCCTAACCAGAGATCGGCGTTCGGGCATCGATACGTCCTGGCTGCACTTGTCTGTCAGTAATGCGTGGATGTGATGTGTGGTGTTGAGGGGAGACGTGCTTTCGCCGTCCTTAATGAAGTAACCGGTTAAATTATCGTCATCATCTCTCTTGTAATGTTCTTTCTCGCCTGGCTGAAAGTCTTGTTGAATGGCTGACAGGCTTGGTCCCGCAGTGGTGAGGTATGTCGTCTGGACTGTAGATGCTGACGTTTGAGATGCCAGTATCAAGATGGGAACAACTATGCGACCCCCATACATATCGAAACAGATTCTCAGCCGGCTTGACTGGAAAGTTATGAAGTAGGGATGTAGGAAAAGAGAAAGAGACGAAGAGCGAGGACCCGAGAAAAGCGAGCATCAGTGATTTAATCGTCTGCCTTATTTGACCCGAGGCGCGGCGCTTATTAGCGCGTTCTAAAACTGGAAGCTGAAAAAAATGATGCATATTTGGGCTGCGCTTGCACACGGCAGCGTTGCCTTTGCCACAGCCTGATTTTGACCTTTCGGCTGAGTTGCTGGGTCAAGACTATTCCAACGATGAGATCTCACAGCAAGATGTGCGGGTGGCTCTTCAAGTGCTACAGCGATGTAACTCTACAGAAACTTCACATAGGGGCGGGGAGGTTGCAGCGAGTTGAAAACCTTTCCCCTTTGATAACCCCTGCCCGCTTCCAACCCGAGGATGCGGATCAGCAAACCAGGCTGTGATGATTTCACCTGAATGTGCGCCCTAATCTGGTAGTTAAGCGCCCTGGCGTCATGAACTGGGCCGGAAGTAACGCTCGCAATTGGAGGGACCAACAGTTTTCTCTTTTCTCGCAGAAACTGCTCTTCCAGAGGAGCCAATGAGTTTCGGGTCGGACACGGCATATCTTTCTCTTTTGCGCCATTTAACGAGCCAAAGCCGAGACAGAACGGAGAATGCTACTGAAATGGAGCTCGTGTGAGCTCCTTTAACACGTTTGGCAACTTGGATGGGCGCGCAATTCACGATCTTTATCATCGGTTATCCCGACTTTAATTATAATAAAGAACATATTTCTAACATATTATAGCATTATATCCTAATACTAACATAATGGCCTTTTTTAAGCCTTTCGGCCACCTACAGCCCGCAGGAGTCAAAGACTCATAGACCGCTTATCTATATAGGTATTTAACTGCTCTGACCTCCGTACGAAAAACAAGAGAAATTATCACTTCCTAACGCTGTGGAGGAGATGTACGGTAGTTCAGGCAGCTTGGATGCAAAATCATTGGCGTACACATCAACTTTGAACACGATGAGCGCGCAATTCACAGTGATTCTTTACCGAGCCCATGCCACACTTGCCAGGCCCTGGGGATCCGACCGCCAGGCTTGCCGGCTCAATCTTTAGCTATCTAATATTGACTAACAAACAAATGCTGCTTAGAGACCGTCGAACATGCATTCCGGACCCTGTAAAAGCGTCAAATGCCTGTCGAACCCAACCCCACTCGTTGTTCTTAGGACACAATACATTGAACTAGTCTGGCTTTGCAATTCCTGTCAGCTGTCGCATGGTTGAGGTTGGGTAATGACCGATACAGGTCAGGAGATGAGAGACTTCCGGGAGCACCACCACGACTCGAAAGCTGACAGATGTTGATGTACATATACATGAATTCAAGGCCTCGTTTATACTGTATGTTAACAAGAAGATTCATGATCGTTACATCCCAGAAGGATATCCCTAATAAGATAGTATCCCGCCCCGTCTGCAAAGTCGGCGGCATCACGTCGACGTTCCGCTAACAATTCTGGCTCATCGTCATGCTCCAGAAGTAGGTGAACCATGTCAAGTCTCCCGTTCTCTGCAGCACCCTGAAGTGCAGTACGGCCATTGTGCTTGGCCCCTGGCGCGTTGATGTGTGCTCCATTCTCGACGAGCAACATGGCTATGCCCAAGTGACCGTGCATTGCCGCATATTGTAAGGCTGTTGCACCACCATTATCATTTGCTGGCTCGTTGACATCTTCCCCATTTGCAATCAGAGATCGGACCTGGGCAATGTCGCCCTTCTCAGCGGCGCGTTGTAATGTACTGTGGTTGAACAAGCCGGGATTAGCATGGGCTTGTAGAAGAAGATCTCGGGCCTCCTCGAGGTCATAATCTTCAAACCCGTCCTCACCAAGAGCCCTTATCTCACTGGAGATTATCTCGAGCGGATATCCCTCACCGGAGCTGGCATTGACGTCGGCCCCGAACTCAATGAGTGTTTTCAACACTTCAGTGTCGATATCATAGTCGTCACGCATGACCGCGATGTGGATGGGAGTGGTTGCTTTCCAGCCTGGAGAAACTTGATTAGGGTTTGCGCCCTTCTCGAGTAAAAGTCGGACGATGTCGTTGGAACGGTGCTTGATAGCAAACTCCAGGCAACGAGATGTTTGAGCGTTGAGTTCTGCTCCGGCGTCAAAAAGCATCTGGACAAACTCGACCTCATCTGTCAGGACGGCAGCCACAAGTGGCACGTTCAGATCCCAATCCCAACCCCAATCATTGTATCTATCGCTGGAGCTTGGCTTGGTGCATGGCTTGTTCACATCTGCTCCTGCCCGTATCAAGACTTGAGCCCCATACTGCCATTCCTGCTCGATGGCAGCCATCAGCGGGCTCACATGACATCCCGGAGGATCTGGATGAGCTCCCAAGGCCAGCAGCAGGTCAAATAAGTGAGGATTTTGGTTCCTGCAGGCGTTGAAAAGTGCAGATCCGAGTGTACCGCATCGGTTGATGTCTGCTCCTGCATGGAGCAATTTGTCGACCAAAGCATCATGCCCCTGCTCGATAGCAATCTCAAGTGCCGTTGATGGGGATTGGTGATTTACGTTACCGCCCCAGGCGAGAAGCAAATCAACCGTCTCCATGCTCCCAGAAAATGTCGCTGCTTGTAATGCAGTCCATCCGTCGCTAGAGGCTGGAGCATTTACATCAGCCCCCATCGAAAGCAAATTGTAGACAAGATCGAGGTGCCCAGACATCAACGCGGCTTGGAGACAAGTCATTCCTCCCCTGCCAACGGCTGGGGCATGAATATCGCCCCCATGATAGATGAAGAGGCTGCAAATATCCATGTCACCTGATCGAGCGGCGGCTTGTAATGGAGTCTCGGCACAACCCCAAGGTGCAGATGGCGGAGTCGCGTTGACATCGGCTCCTGCTTGTAGAAGCAAGTCGATAATTTGTCTTTGGCGCAAGTCGTTTCTTTGTGATTGAAACTGAGTCGGCTGCGTAAGGATATTCTTAACATGGCCATTTCGCTTCAGGTACCCCCGAAGAACCGTTGTGCTAGAGAAGTGGAAAAGCTGTAGAATCTGTGACCAACGGAATTTGCTAGTGTCTAGGCCCGCATGGGCCAGGCACTGCAGTATCATCATATCCTGACAAACTGCTGCTGTGAGTGGTAGCCGCAAGGTTGTTCTCACACTTGAACCTTGCAGTGGCAGTGATGTGTGGGAATTCGTGCCAATGTTGGGATTTGCTCCGGATTCAAGTAAGAATTTGACCATCTCGACGTCTTTGGCTTCAACTGCAATTTGAAGACCTGAACCATGGGGAAATGAACAGAAGTTCAGGTCCGCACCAGCTTCAATCAAAAATCTGACCGCTTCAAGGTCATGGTTGGCCACAGCGACCATAAGTGGCGATTTGATCCACCTACCACCTCGCGGGTCCAAGTCTCCCCCAGCTCGGACAAGAGCCTTGACAAGAGAAAGTTCTCCAGGTTTTCTGAGAGCCAGATGTAAAGGTGCCTGGTTAAGGTTGGTGAAATGATTTGGGTCGGCGCCGTGCTCAAGCAACAGCTGTATGATGTCGCCATTGTGATCTTCTGCTGCTATCTGAAGAGAAGTCCAGTCCCAGTAAGTCCCATCTCTAGCGTCCGGATCGGCTCCCTGATGAAGAAAGAATTCAGCAAGTGCTGAATCCCGAAGACGGACGGCACTCGGGAGAAGTCTTGACAAGAGAGCCATGGTTGTCGGCCCGCGCATGCGACAGATTCCCTTTAACACTGCGAGGTTTCCGGTTGCCGAGGCGAAACGTAACAGTTCATCGACTTGATCAGGACGCAGAAGATTATTGGTGCAGCGATAGACAGCCCACTGAAGAGCCAGAGACCACGGATCTGGGTCACGATGGACAACTTGCGTTGTAGGGTCAAGCTCAGGCATAGGGGGAATTTGCTCTTGCATAAGCGAGACGGCATCAGAGGTAGTTTTTGCCAATTGCCGGGTAATCAAAACCTTGTTCACGAATGGAACAAGGTTGATTTGTGTTCCTGATGCCGATAGGTCGTGTCTTGGGGGGCCGTGGTCTGGAACCACTGGAGAATTGCGAATTGCTAACATATCGTTAGAAGGTGGAAGCAGGTGTAAGGCCTGTAAGACTATACCAAACAAGTGTAGTTCATCCCGAAACTGAAACCATGGGAGTGCGCGCACCCGGATGGATGTTGGCATGGAAGACGGCGGTGTGCGGGCGATCACTCCCTCTGGAGCATCCTCAGCTTCAGTAGCGTTAGACGTCAATCAGAGTTGGACTTTTAGATTACTGGAGTACTCACTGAAGGACTGATCATACGTCTGTTGCCAGCCATACCTCCCTAGCTCCTTTTTCAACTTTTTTGCTGATATAAGCTTGCCATTCATGAGAATCTCCGTTTCTTTGCCGTCGATCTTGCGCTTTCGGACCAAAGCATCCGCATGTTTCCAATCCTTCTTGGTAGAGTACTTCTTGATGTTCCACTCGCCAAGTTGCCTGATGTACTGAGCCTTTCTATGTAGTTGTTAGAACCGCATGTGTATCAAGATGGGTGTAGGGAGGACTCACGAGGCATGAAATCCATGCTCCTCAGCCATAGAAATGACAAGCTCCTCATGCGATTTGTCCCGGTCAATGAACAAGGCACAGATAGACTGCTTGTTCCTCTCCCATTCGGAACGAGGGATCTTCCTTGCGCGAGGCATGCTGGAGGAAAGAAGAAGGCCTGGGTCGGAGGAAAAAAGATGTGTTGCGTAGGTGTGTGTGTTCTGTTTGACTATCATGCATCTGTAGAAGGGAGTGTGGGTTTTATGCCTGTTCTCAGCACTTGGAGGCTTTTTGGATGAGCCTTGATTGGGCTGAAACAGTCAGCTGAAGCATGGCAATGATTGGCCATGTCCACAATTCGTTTGCCAGACGACTGAGGTCGATGGCTGAGCCAAGATATCGCCCATTGGTTATTTCCAAACTTCGCATTCTGCCCGCCTCACTGAATGTGGCCTCTTTATTGGCTATAGCCGAATTTCGCATTTGGGATGCCTCCCCCAATCCCCACTCTGGCCAAATACCTTGATTCTCATGCAGGCTCTGGCTTGGCACTCCTGCCTCGGGCGTTGGTGAACCGACTTGGGGCTTGTCTTGTCAAGACTGTTGGTATGCTTTTGAATCTAGGAAGTGTCCTTGTGCTTCCTTTGTAGTTTATTTCACATTAGGCTTAAGCACTTCTACAGCATGCAGTTTGTGATCTCCAATTTGTGGCTTCTTGTTCCCTCCAATGTGGCAAGAGGACAAATGAGGTCCACAAGGGCGAACTCTCAAACTGCAAAGAAATGATGAAGACACTTTAGGGCGGTGTTTGAATGAATCGGAAAAAGACGGTTTGAGTGAAAAGCAGAAGCGTGTTCGATGAAGAGACCTACGTGTCGCTTCCTTCAACTCCGTAGGCATCAAGTGACGAAACCTTGGACCACAATTTGGGTAATGCAATGGATTAAGCTATGACTTGCGTCGAGCGTCATCCTATGATAGGTAAGTATGAAAGCGTAGAGAATTCTGTTTATTTGTATTCAAGCTGTACATATTCCCTTGTTGAAGGAGAGACTAGATTCTGAACAATTTTGGTCAGAAAGAGTTGCCATGCAAAGCAAAACCACCATATTGGTGATACCGAAGATGATGAAACAGATTCTCTCCTCGTGAGCGACCGATAGGAAAGATATTACCAGCAGGAATATGGATTTGAATAGAACCTAAAATGGCATTATAAGGTTCATTGTGATCTCGCTTGTTTGCTTAAACGTTTATATTAGAATTCTCACTCGCATCACTATTAAGGTTCACAGATATTGTTTACCAGAAATCTACTACTTTTCTTCTGTAGATACTCATCAGAGTTCTGACCTGCGTCAAGCCCACCTATTTCTCTGAAATGACTCATTTAGATTATTTATAAAAGCAAGTGAAACCAACGACAGCTTACCAAATAACAAAAAAAATACGCCCACTCCCAGCCTTTATTAGCAACCAACCCTCTCCCATCTCCAGCCAGATATCAAGTCGTCCTGCTCAACGACCACTCCCACCATGTCTAACCAAGAGCTCCCCGCCTTCTACTACCATTTTATCCCCTACAATATGATTGGGGATATTTTTCTTCTCATTGAGGCCCTCGAGTATTACTACGGCTCTGATGGCTATACCCTGGCCGAAGAACGTCGGGCGGTGGTCGTCATGACGTCCCAGAGAACGCCAGAGGATATCGTGGCAACCCTACTGGAGTTGAAGGTGTTAGATCGCGTGTAGAGTCCTTCTGCCTTCACAGTCGACAGGCGAGCGGCTGTGATATGGGCAGTTTATCAACTAGTCGGCATCAAGAAACCTGATTCAGTCAGCTACCATGTGCTTATAGCTACTGTGAGTGCCTGTCATATTTGACTTATTCCTTCAAACAGTGAAGGACCTCCTCTGATCTCGCTAGCCTCTTTGACATTTATTCAAGCTGGCCCAGGATGTAAAAAGACCCCAACTTTTACCTTCCTTGCCAGTATTTCTACGAATTCCCCAACTCATTGCACCCAAATACCTAACCACTACCCAAAATCTTCAGTCTTCAACGCCTTCCCACTCAAACTTTTCGATATGCCTCCTAACGTCATCTTCAGACACGAAATTCCCAAAGCGCTCATCATAAACGAGCTGAATCTCGATTCGGCCCTTGTACGGACTTATGGCGACGCATTTACGAAGACAGTCGAGGAGGACAAGTGGGTCATCTTGACCCCAAAGATCGCGCCTGAGGACTTGAAGAAGCACTTGTTTGACGCAGGTATTTTGTTCCCCGAGTCGGCTCTTAAGCCAGAGGAAAGAAGTGTTTCTAACCCTGGGTTTATTATCACGGATGAACAACCTGAGACGCCCACGGAATCATGAAACATGAAAGGGAGAGTCAGCTGGACACTGTCTGTTTTGAGCTGTCAGCTGCGATTGGTCAGCCTTTTGCATTCAGTTAAATAATATTGGTCCTCAACACTAGCCGTCTTTCATCGGCGAGAAGTTGCTGATCACTGTATCTATATTCTATTCTCGATGGTGAAGATATTGTGATGAATTTCCAGCTGTACGTGTGAGCCAACAGGCTTTTGGCTTTTTATTGGTGTTTGAACGAGACGCAACCCAAACCACCAAAACCAAAGCCCGTGATCCCTGTGGCTGTGGGCTCTTCAATGCCCTGGTCGGTTGCCTAATGCCAAGGCTCAACCTCATTGGTCAGTTTCTTACCTTGGCACATCCTTCCAATTCCTCCTTTTGCGTCAGTCTGGTCTTTGTTTCTCTTCTTGCATCATCAACTAGAAGCATCTTTTCCATCATGACGCTTCCACTTCAAAGACTACCACTTCATATCATTGCCGAGATCCTCGGGCAGTTGGATACAATTCAAGAGCTCGGCCCGCCAGTTCTCAGTCATCGAATCTTCCATGATGCCCTTCATGACAATCTTCACGCCATCACTCGCCGTATCCTCACTCGACAGGTCCCAGATGGTATACTCTTCTATTCTCTCATTCTTCTCAAAACAACACAAATCGATGTGATGGACCGGAATGTCGTGAATCTACTTATATCGCGCCTCGAGAATATTGATCCATCCCCGTCTCTCGTTCACCTGTCTTTGGCCGAATACGCCTTCATCAGTCAAAACCAAGTCGCTATCAAATGGATGATGCAGGACATGGCTGATGAACTCATCCCGGGCATTAATGAATTCGGACTAGTTCATCCGGAAACACTATCAGACAATGAGACCTTCCGAATGTACAGAGCTTTCATGCGCTACCAGATTATGTGCAATTTGTTCTGCCATGGTCCCCGTCGTGAGAGGCGTGAAGTTACAGAACAAATCTCAAATTTCTGTCGTGCCTCTTCCCAGTGGGTCAACGACCAGTTACTGGCTGTCTACAACTATTTGGAGAGACGGGTCAGCTTTGGTAAGTAGAACACAACTTCAGCTCCGACTGTTCTAACACGCCCATAGCCTTTGATCATGTTGGTGCGCATAATGTTGAGTGGGCTGGGGTGCCCATCGAGTGGGACGAGTCCTTTGAGCAATGCAATCGAATTCAACGACTGGTAAGTTGTACCCTCTTGAACCATGCTTATCGAGATACCTGCAATTGCGAAGACCCTATCTGACCCAGCATAGCTTTGTCGAGGGCTCCCCTTCCTATGCTCTGTCGCACGTTCAAAAACATACGACGAAAGATCAGAGGTGTTGAAGCTGAAAATAGTCCGTTCAAACGTCAGCGTACCAGATCCTCCTTGCAATCTGATCTCAATACTGCTATGGTGCCCGAGACAAGCTGGAGACGTGGCAATAAACACGTGGACTGTGATACGAAGAGGTCCCCCAGTATCAAGCTACACAGCAAAGGAACTCGAAGAAGAAGCTTGTGCGTCTGATGGGTCACAAGATTCAACTGATTCATCTTCTTTTCGGATCTGGCTCGCTCATCACTCGAAGCGTACCTACACTGTGTTTCTAGATAGGATGCTGACGGCCTTTGCATACACCATGTGGGACAATGCTGATCTTTCGGCGGAACAATTGGGGGAAATATGCACAAAAATCGCAGGGTGCAAGGACTACTTCAAGAGGTACGGCCGCAACTGGAACGGGAAAGACCTTCGTCTCGCCGAGAAGCGAAAGAAGGATATATACAAGGCCGGGGGTCGAGGGTACTGGCCCAAGGGTGGTCTTGATGACTTTAGCGGCATCACCCACCTAAGGGACCGGAGGCGAGAGCAGTTGATTCAGAAGTGGAAAAAGGCCACAGAAAACGGCGAGGACGAAGATCCACTTGACTGGTCCTCTCAGGTTTGGTATGGGAGCAAGTTAACGTGGCCGCAAGATCCGCGGCGTTGAGTGCCGTCAGGCGTATCCTCACTGTGGTCCTGGCTTGTCTGCTTCTTCCTCACTTACCTAGACAAGGATCAAGTATTTGTATACCGTATTGTCGTTAGGAAAGTAGGTAAAATGTAAGCAGTAAAGAACGCATTTCTCGTGGGGTGCTGTCTCTTGCAGAAGGATTTACCGTTTTGGCTATTTAGATTAGTACCAGAATATCAATGTTTTTTTAAGTGGCTTTTTGGGTCGTATTCGTATGGCTCTCATGATCACTCAGGGACATTGTGCCCGAGGTAAGCAAAGCGTTGATCAGTATCTGTAAAAGGAAAGTCGTAGCGTGACTTGGCAGGGAAAGTCGAGGCGCCAAAGCAAGTCATATTTGACCAGGCGATTATCGGACTGGAGAATATGGCATCATGGATGAAAGGGGTCTGGATAACGGCGTTTTTGGTCATTGGGCTTTAATTTCGACATGTGTTAAGAATTTTGTTTTTTGTTATTGTAGGTGATAGCTTCCTTCGGAGGTATCACCACGTTCTCAATAACTTCAACTTGGGGCTATTTACCGCTGGCGCGGTTCTGGTTACTGTTGTAGGAACAATAAAATTCCGGCCCTCCTAAGCACCATGCCTCTCCCCTCTCGCGCTTTAGTTAAATTTTGCACCCAATACCATTCCTCTCGTCGGAGCAACCGTCCACGTCGGGCCATGAGGCCTTCTCTTTCTGGATGCTGGACTTGCAAGCTCAGGCACCGCAAGTGTGACTCAAAAAGGCCCGCTTGCAGGGAGTGCCTGGATCGACACATTCCATGTCACGGCTACGGTCCTAAGCCCTCATGGATGGACGGGGCGGCTGCAGAGACACGGGAACTCACGTGTATCAAGAAGGCCGTTAAGCAACACCTTCGGGATCTACGGAAGTCCCGGAATCGCGATCGACAAGCCGGGAGGGATAGAAACTCTGCTGCTAGCACTATCCCTCCTGGAGTACCCAGTGAATATCCGTCTACACCGCCAAGCCGAACTGCTCTTGTTTTTTCTTCCCCTTCCCGCTCAGAACATGTTCCCGAGGATGCTAGCAATGAGCTTGGGGAAGGCTGCAGTGAGGATCTAGCGAGTCCGAGTTCAGGGCAATATCACAACCTGGTCCAACGTGAACGGAGTACATCAACTGGCCCACATCCAACCCGCCCATGCGTTTTTCGGCCAGAGTCAGCGTCTCTAATCATGCACTATCTCGACCATGTCTTCTACTGGCAATATCCTTACTTCCAACCCCGCTCGCGCATTGGTAACAGAGGCTGGCTCCTTACATGCTTAAGCAATGGCGGTCCTTTATACCACGCCGCGTTGGCGCTTTCGGCCCTCCACCGAAACAAAGTCCAGCTTTCCCGCCGCCAAGACTACTTGCGCAATCAAGAGGCCTTCGAGTATCATTCAAGGGCCCTAAGAGAACTTTGTGAGCTTTCGCGGAGGACCAGAACAGAGGCCCTCCTAGACGACACGTCCCAGCTTGCGGAATTTGCAGCTTCCAGCCTTATGCTGATAAGTTTCGAGGTATGACATGGGCTGGTAGCAGCAGTGGGTGTTCCTGGATGGCTCCTGTCTCACATTCGATCTCCTTTAGGTATTCAATGGCGCAGAATATGATTGGCTCCCTCATCTTGAGGCCGTCACCACTCTTCTGAGCACACTCTCACCAGAAGTCCTACTTGTTCATTCTACTTCCCCCAATAGGACAGAAACCACAAATGGCAACGAGGAATATGTCTATAACCTGTTTCAAGCACAGCCCGACTTTGACTTTCTCATAGCCCATGCGATATGGTTCGACATTCTGTCGTGCGTCTCCACGGGTCGAGTTCCGCGGATTACCTACCGACAGTGGCTTGAAGAATCTAATCTCGACATGGCGAATCTCATGGGGTGTTACAATTGGGTCATGATCTCCATCGGTGATTTGGCACACCTGCAGGCATGGAAGTGCAAGATGAAGGAACAGGGCACATTAAGTGTGCCAGACCTAGTCATGAGGAGCCAGGAGATCGAAACACGGCTACAAGACGGCATTGAGAAGTTAGGATCGATAACCGAGGTGGGTTTTGAATTGCATCAGAATCCTTTCTAGCTATCAAGGGAAAACCATTAATACCTTTATAGGAGAATACCAAAGCCCCCCAGGCTGTATGGGTTTCGCACATCTTTGCACTCGCCTCGCTCATTCTGTCAAGTACCATCGTTTCCGGGCCGTGGGAATCACTCCCTGAAATCAGCAAGAACGTTGAAAAAGCTCTGGATATACTTGGTGAATGGCCTCAGGCCATTTCTCTTCAAGGGCTAGTTTGGCCTCTCTGTGTCATTGGATGCATGGCTGAGCCGAAGCATCAGGCCTTTTTCGAATCACTCCTATCCAACTTTGTAGATGAATGTGGAGGGTTCGGAAATGGTAGCACGGTACTCAGAATCATGAGGAACTGTTGGACGTGGCAGAGGCAACAGGGGAGAAAAGGCATGGACCTGGCATTCCAGACAGGAGTACCCGTGTTGTTGATCTGATGGGCTGGTCACCAATTACCACCAAGACGAGATCCTACTCGATTCAAGACTGCAATCTTTAATTCCTGCTACGTACTCAAAGAAAACCCCCCCTGCTGTGCATCGACCAGTTGCATCTTCGACCCCAAATGTCAACATGAAATGGTCCTTGGGTACCTTGGCCACGGTTGGTTAGGTACTTGTCCTTTTTCTTACTTCTTCCGCTACGCCCAAGGTCCAATGACCACCTCCCAGCCTCAGCCGCCGCACTTCCATAACCCTTACCGTGAACAAAGGGAACGAAGGAAGAGATTTGCACCTTGGAATCCGAAGCTTGGAGTAATGAAGCTCTATAGTAGAGAGAAATATCGAAACAACGCGCATTCCGTGTCCAGGGGACGCAACACGCTGATGCTGCATCGGTTCGGTTCTGGGGGTGACGCTCATTGGTCATTTATTGGATTCTGGGAGGGCAGTTCGAAGCGCCGATGTCCATTCCCACTGACTCCCAACTGGGAAGGCAAGTCGAGGCGCCCACCACTGAGAGAGTGTCTACGGCCGTCAGTAACCGCCCCCCTCCTCCTTATTGGTACGATACCGGAGGGAATAATAAGAACACGGCTGTTAAACCAGATATATAACATTGGGTAGTTAGCCTTTGCCTCTGGGGAGATACCAGCGCCTCTTGCTAAGTTCGCTCTGCCTTCTCCCCCTCCATCACGACCGTCATCACCACAAACATGAAGTATGAGCGCATGCCCATCGAGATCGAGTCACCCGAAGAGTACGGGTACGACAAGATCAAGTTCAACCTTTCAGAGAGCTCCATCACGGACCAGACCATCGAGTCTTTGGGCCTCAAGATCCCTAATCTCACCCTCCTCTACAATGAACATCGAGGCGAGACTAAGCTCCGAAAGCTCATCGCTGAGGATGCCGAGGTGAACAAGGATGACGTGCTCGTTACCTCAGGCGCCGCCGGTGCCTTATTCATCATCACCACGTCGCAGTTGGCCACCGCAGATGCCTCGGGGCGTGACCACCTAGTCGTCGTTCGACCCAACTACGCCACCAACCTAGAGACCCCAAGAGCCGTTGGCTGCGAGATTACATACATCGATGTCAGCTTTGAGTCTGGATTCCAACCTAACATCGACAATATTGAGGCCGCCATCAATTCCAACACCCGTCTTGTCTCCGTGACCTGCCCGCACAATCCTACTGGCTCTACTCTGTCTCGGGAGGCTCTTGACCGGCTAGTCGCCATCACCAAGGAGAAGGGTGTCCTTTTGCTCGTGGATGAGACGTATCGCGATATCGCTTTCGGCGACAAGCTCCCCGTGGCTGCTTCCCTGGGAGACCACGTCCTGAGTGTGAGCTCCTTGTCCAAGTCGTTCGGTATTCCTGGAGTGCGGATCGGTTGGCTCATCAGCACCAACAAGAAACTCCAAGAGACCTTCTTGGCTGCAAAAGAGCAGATCAGCATCAGCGGGAGCGTCATCAACGAATGGATTGCCACTCAGGTTCTATCGCGGCGACAACAGATCCTAGCCGACACGACAGATGAGATGAGGGTGCGCCTACAGATGGTCGAGTCGTGGATCGAGAGCGAGGAGCTACTAGAATGGGTCAAACCCACAGGTGGTGTTGTCTGCTTCCCCAGAATCAAGGAGGAGCCCAAGGGTGGATTCGCAGGATTCTACGATAGACTGCTGACGAAGTACGCTACTTATGTTGGTCCTGGTCACTGGTTCGAGCTTCCGGATAACTTCTTCCGACTTGGATATAGCTGGCCGACGAGAGAGGAGCTTGAGGGAGGTCTGAAGGCCATCTCAAAGGCCTTGCGGGATGAGTAAGGGTATAAACATTGAAGCAGTTGGTGGATAGTTATAAGTGATGCGCACGCTGCAAGTGTAATAGGAAGTAGGTATATGAAATAGTCAGATCATCGACACTATTTCCATCTATGTTTTCTATTCAGTCGGGGGCTCGTATGGGTCTTTTGGCCCTGATCGTAGCAGTCGGGGGTCTTATCATTAAGACCCGTGTGTTGGAGGATGTGTACAAAGTTGAAGCGCTCAAAGCGTCCCCGGGGAACAATCATGACGGGTAGAAGTCCTTGGGCTTTTTCCAGCAGGCAAAAATGACCCCGGTTGTGGGTTTAGAATTCCTGGTTTGAGCTCACTGTAGCTTCTGGGTAATTCCCACTGTAAGGCTTCTTCTTGGCCTCTTTCTTGGGCCTGACGCGAGAGGGAGTTCTTGTGGGCCGGGAGGCAGTATCTGGGTCAGCCGAGTTGACGACCCCAAACACCCCCTCTTGCAGGCGTTGTTGTTGCTACGGGCATGAGGGTCGCCCATTGCGGCGGGCTAGTTGGGAGACATGAAAGAACTGGCCACACACTGCCCTTGTAGGCATGGCAAAACAGATGATAAAGGCAATTCAGCCTGGCAATTTATTGGGGAACTTGATCAGTAATCGTAACCTAAAGAAGCGCGGGGAACCCAGAGACTGCCGTTTGATGCACGTTTGTTGTTTAACCCCAGCCGCCACCAGGCCTCGCCACCCTCGTACCCGATCAATTTTCGAGAAAAACGGAATTTCTTTTTGGAATTACAACATAAGTCACTTGTCAGCAAACAACTTGGCTCTTTGATTGTGGTTTGGTCGGCTTTCCCTGCAAGATCGGCATGCAGCTCAGACTGGTCAGAAGATAGTGAACTCCTTTTACGGACCAGTCAAGTTATCTCTTCTCTCTTCCCCTCTTTTGTAGTTATTTGGGTCCACCTATTCGATTGGTTGTTGCTACAGCTGAAAAGCAGGCTCGCAAAGTGCAGAGGCTTAGCATTGTCTTTTCATCCAACGCCAGAAATAAGACCTTGCAGCCTCATTTTTGTTGATGCCTAATTGATGAGCCGAGGCGTCCTCATGCTTTATTGCTAGCAGAGACTGACAGATGATCTTCTTACGCTTGATGCTTTTCTCTTCGTCAGACTTGAATCTTTCTTCCCCTGTGGTGCCTCCACATCGGCATGTCAGATCCCTTCTCTGTGGCAGGGACTGCCGTGGGCATCACCTCGCTGGGCATAGACGTCTGCAAAGGCCTAATTCACTACCTCAGGTCGATCCGAGGACAAAATAAAGAGATCACGGAGGACTTGAGCATGGTGCAGACATTGTTGCCGGTATTCTATTCTTTACACGACATCCTTTCGGCAGATCAAAACTCCGAGCTCACAGGGATCCGCCAATGCCTACAGCAAAGTCAAGATAAGCTTCAGGAGTTGCAGCAGCTCCTCCTTGAGCTACGTGGTCCTTTGAGTTTTATGGGTTCCAAGACAACAATGAAGATGGCGAAAGTAAGCCGCTCACTTGCTTATCCCTTTCACGAAGGCAAATTGCTGTCACTTCGCCAATCTTTGCATGCTCTGATGGGCAACTTGAACTTGGCTCTTAGTGTCTCGTCATTGTAGATCTACCTATGGAGCTTCCCCATGAAGATGACACTGACAACTCTCAGGAAGCAGAGAACCGGTTGGGTTAGCACATTTGAAACAACCAAGGCTTTGGCTGAAGCAGGGTCTCAGGCCCAAGTCAACGCCCTCCAACACCTCCAACATACACTTCAGCAGAGCTCAGCTCTCATCAACAAGAGCATCACTAATGGTGCAGAAGAGACTCGAAAGACCCAGTGGATGATTCGAGACTTGGGCCAAAATCTGATAGCAAACCTCACATTAGTTGAAGCCGAAACGCAGCTGAGGGAGGCCCAGTTACAAAGGATCGAAGACATGCTAAAGCGGAGGGACTTGCATGCGTCTTTAGCTAACCGAATGGTACGACAAACTTGCATGAATTCCTCCAGGTATGATTCATCATGCTAATGTTTGGCCAAGGATATACGTGTTCAGACCATTCCAGACGAAAGCGATCAGCGACTTCCTACCCCAAATGCTAACTTGAATCCAGAAGTGACCACCTTCGCTTCCCCATTCTGTGACTGTGCAACAGAGAAGGAAACGCACAAGTGCTCTGTTGGCTTTGGAAATATCAGGTTTCAGTTCGACCAGAACCGACTGAGACACCGACGGGATTGTCTATTTTACGGCATTAATAAGGACGCAGAACAAGCTATAACCGCCAGATTTCCTCTCAGATTGGCATGGTTCTGCGCCCGAATCACGATGGCCTCTTTGCAGTTCAGAAGAGGGACGAACGGCCTTAGCATGTCTATCCAGTACCACAACATTGTTCCACAGTCGCAAAGTCCGGTGCATAAAGTATGGCGCAAACTTCGACAATCCATTTTTCGTTGGAAATCATGCGAAGCCGTTGTTCAAGAGCTAGAGTCGACCCAACGCCACATCCTGTCTCTTTATAGAGACGGAGAATCATCGCCGAGGGATCTGGACGAGGGCGGAAGAAATCACACAGAGGTCAAATCTATCACCCTTTTTCACATTCATCTTTGTTGCTCACTGGGATGCAGATGGTCATCAATTCTTTGGCCGGCATGACTGGCGTCAACAGAAGACCGAGAACGGATCGTCTCTGCGCGGACAAGAGGGTTTTCAGTACAGCAATGAAGGTTTTTCAGACAGTTTTCACTGCGGTTGGGGACGATAGTGTGAGAATGTAAGTCTAGTCATGCTCATTCTAAGTAGTATCAAGTCTACTATATTTATAATGAAGCAGTGGGCTAAGATTCATTCTTTACTACCAGATGCTACAGCAAGCTCGCACTTGGATTGAGTGATCCTACATGCTCCAATATACGCCCGAGGAAGACTGAATTCCTGGAATGGCTTGTCAGCATGTTTGAGGTCGATTCAGCCGATTATATTAGGAGTTTCGTATTTCCTTCGCCCTCTGATCATTGCTTCACATGCGTTCCATTTTCCGCCCTTATGGCTGGTGAGTTGATGCCATCTACCCCTTTCGAGAACCAGCTAAATGCCGTTGGCTTAGCCATGGATACCCCTCCAATAGGGCGCGCTATTCTGTCAAGATCTCTTATCGACCTCGAAGCGTGCATCTCAAAGAATCCGCGCTCTGTTGCTCAACGTGTCCATGGCTTCACTGCTCTACAGCTATCAGCGACATGGCCACGAGGCTTACAAAGACTGCTCAATACCGAAGCTAGAGAGCAGGTCGAAGATTGCGGAAGTCCTAACGACGTCACCCAGGACTATACACCATTCATCTGGGCTGTTTATTATTCTTGCGCTGATTCAGTTAACTTACTTTTAGCACGAGGTTACGATCCCAAGCTTAATTGGGATTGGAGCCGTTTAGTCTACTTGATACCTGATGATGTTGTCTCTATTATTGCCTTCCATATATCTGAGAGAAGAAAGAAGCTTCTTCTATATGGGCGAGAAAAACTTGACAGACGTCGCTATCCTGACACACCTCACCCTATCGACACAGACGCTGCCTCACTCTGCAAGGCCCTGATGGGTGTTGGTGTGGCAATTCCACAAGTCCTCCAAGTTGACGAGAGCTATACCTCCATCTACCATTGCCGCATATTCTCCATTTTTCATTTCCCTGTTCTATTTGAACGAGGGTTTCGGGACCATAAGGCGCGCAATGATATTGGACTAACTCCTGTCATGGCCCACAGCGATCAATACCAGGATGGACCATGGCGCTTGCCTCCTCTTCTCGATACGGATTCTAAACGCCTTCACGGACTTTTGGAATGGCTTTGGAGACAAGGGTTTCTTAACCAGAGAGCTGAAGATCCGAATTCCATAGGCATCAATACGCATGCAACTGGTTGGCACTACCTTGCAGCCAAATTCAACTGGGGGCTGCATGACGACGTCTACTGGCTCACAAGGCGCAATGTCGCCACTCCAGTGGAAGTGATTGGGAAGATATCAAAGGTCAAAGTGAGGGACAACTGCTCTTGCCTGTGCACTCGGGATGGGCAAGGCTGCTCCCCCCTCCAGTCACTCATGAAAACATACGCAGACCAGCATTCCTCCTCCTACTTCGACCACCCTAAGTGGAATCTCGAATTGTTCATGATGTGTTGGCGTCACATCCTCCTGCACTGCAAGAGTAATTCTGGCACCGCATTTGAACAGAGGGATGCTCTAGATCTATTCATGGATTTCGTTCGGTTTGTTACATTTGAGGCGCTGGGTTTGACACACACGTGCTGCGTACTCAGACTCATCAGGTGGACAAAAGCAGGCCCAACACGATCTTTCCAATGGGACATCGTACCTCCGCCTTGGATACCAGACTCTAGTGCGAGCAATCAAGCATGGGTTCTCCTCAACCATGGTACACACGAGACAACCGGCACTGCGGCTAATAAATCGAAAGGAGGCACCTGTGAACTATTTGAAAATCTTATTGCTGAATTTGACCAGGAGCTACGCAGGTTATCTCTCTCAGTCGAGTCTTTTGAGGAGTTTCTCTGGGGCTCTTGGCGTCAGCGAATATCTATAGTGTTTGCCGTTGAGCAAAGCTATCTGGATGAGCTCCGACAGTCATTGATCAAGGTACATGTTGGTAAGCTAAGCCACCGACCAATAAATATCACACTACTTACTTCTATATTAGCTGGTCTGCCCAAGAGAGCTCAATCTTTTCTCTGTCCTTCCTTCGATCTGATCAAGTACGTGGTAACGACCACCAAGGAAGGGCTTGTTGAGTACCATGAACGAGATGGAGATGACGGTGCTGCTTTGAAGAGAAATGCTGGAGTGCTGAGTGATTGTATATGGTGTCCTGATGGGCAGCAAGGATCTTTGTAGGCATTGTGATTTGTGGCGTTAAGTTATGGGCGAGAATGAGTTTCGAGTCAATGACATGAGTTTGTTTACCAGCCCGTTAGTTTCACCTCAATGCACACACATCACCCTGCTGCAGGCGTTAGAGAAACTGAGAGAGAAAAGGAACAGGCATATGGCTGCATAAGAGCCTAATACAGCCAGAGGGTCTCATAAAACCTGCCGTTGGGACCTTTCAACCGATGCTAATCAAGAGCGTTTTCCTCATCATCCCTACAAATTTGTTCTAGAACGCTGACAGACAACCCCACAGACAATGACTAAACAGGTGTTGCGCTTACCAACTTATTATCAACGGTTGACATATTCATTATCTCAACTACTTGCATCAGGATGATGCTTTCCAAAAATAATCTTCAATTGAGTCATATCTTAGATCCTTGTCATTTCATTCGAACCTGCATTAGATGCAGCCGTCGATCCTATCTCGTTGCCAAGAGTGATGCAACGGCTGAAGCAGCTGCATTAGCTGCTGTTACATCCTCAAGCGGTGGCTTGGCTTAGAAAGCTTGACTTGAGATCTGTAATAAAGAATTGGTGCATATAAAACATGGCTACCGACCGACCATGGCCAAGACTTTTCTACGCTCTCCATCCGCTATCCTCCTACCCTCTCAACCATCCAGGCTTCCATAATTATCACCATGTTCTCTCTCGTCTTCGCCACTTTGGCTCTGCCGACCTTGGCACTGTCCAAGTCTCTGCCCGCAAAGACTCTCGGCCAGCTCCCACTTGGCACATGGCTCGAGAACATCGCAGTGCGTCCCAATGGCGATCTTTTGGCCACTCAAATGTGGCCTTCTGCCAAAATCTACACCATCCGCGGCCCCTCAGACTGCGAAAACTCCCTCGAAGAGCTCGTTTCTCTCCCTTCTATCCAGAGTATTTATGGTATCGTCGAGGTTCCGTCTTATCGCTCGAGAGCGGAGAAGTTCATCTTTGTTGGTAGCAACTCTACCGACCTTGGTGTTCCCATCACGGGTACCTTTAGTGCCTGGTCAATTGAGTTCCAGAATTCTCATTACGGCTCTAAGATCAAGGCCAAGAAGATTAGCGACATGGACAAGAAGAGTGGTTTTCTTAACGGCGTGGCGGCGATTCCCCACCGATCTGATGCTGTTCTTGTGGCCGATTCTGCTAATGGCTTGGTTGGTCGTCTTGACTTGGCCTCGGGCAAGTTTGACACTTCTGCTTTTGTCTTCCCTCAGATGAACCCCATCAAAGGCGCTGGTCTTCCAATTGGAGTGAACGGTATTCAGATTCGAGACGGATATCTCTACTTTGACAACTCGTACGAGGTCGCCATCTACCGTATCCCTATCACCCCTGCGGGCTACCCTGTGAAGGGTGCCAAGCCTGAGCTTTTTGTCAACCTGTCTAATGGCCTGAGCTTCCTCGATGATTTCGCATTGGATACAAATGGCAACATTTATGGTGCCAGCAACTTTGACAACTCAGTCGTCTTTGTCAATGGCGCTACCCGGAAGTGGAAGATCGTGGCTGGAGGAGTTGGTGAGATGACCGTTGCAGGGTCCACGGCAGTGGCGTTTGGGCGTGGACGACGTGACAGGGATGAGCTTTATGTCTCTACAGGCGGCGCTCTCGCAAAGCCTGTAAATGACACGAAGACAGAGGGTGCCAAGGTGGTTGCTATTGATACGCACCCTTAGAGCAAGTGACAATTAGATTATAGATTGATATGATGCCTTAGCTAGCAGAAAAAAGAACAAGATGTCACAATGCTCCTTCATAAAATATTTATCCCTCCTGCACCGATAACCCATCAATCAATCCCTGTTCCTTGCATAAGCAAGTAAGCCACATGCGTAATGCGGTACCACGAGTTAGCGAGATGCATAATGTAACCATTCACGGCTTCAACTCCAATAACAGTCAACAGTCCCATTAGCGACTCCACAAACTCACCTTGGCTATGAAGATAGCGGTGCGAGAGGGAAGCGAGAGGGAGGCATCAGATGAGGGTGGAATAGCCCCTCACAGGAACCCCTCTTCTGCAAACTCTCTGCGTGATTTAGGTCGAACCAACGTCTCTTCTGCGACTCTGTTCTTGACGTGTCGTCTTACCTGTTACAATGTCTGACCCGCCCGCTCCCGTTGCATCGTCTCCTACCTCACCATCCGCCGCCGCGGGCCGGTCCGAGCCTGGCCCCGCTGTTCAGGCCCAGCAGGAGCTTGTTCCTGGGCCGGATCCTCAGGTAACCTCTTGACAACTGTGTCCATCACATGCCATGATATTGACGGTCATCTTCTAGGATGACGATGATGGCGACTCCGCTCTCGGTGGTGATGCGTAAGAGCAAGCTGAGATTTCCGTGAAACTCGCTGACAAGATGTAGAGAGAGCTCCACTGCCTCCATCACCAGCAGTATTCTTGAATATCGCAAGTTTCAAGGCCGGACGTATCATAGCGATAGACATCCCACCGAGTATTTTACTCCCAACGATGAACAGCAATCCGAATCCATCGATATCAAGTAAGTCAAACCTGGCACATCTCAGGTCAATTGCTGATGCATCTTGGCAGCCACCAATCTCTGACATTGCTGCTCGAGGGCAAGCTGTTCCTTGCTCCCATCAAGCCTGATGTTCAGGTAAGCTTTCCTAAAACAACGAGACCATCATCGCTTACAGACCGCGATAGAAAGTACTTGATGTGGGCACTGGAACTGGTATGATCTATTCTACGCTGAATTGCGAGCAAGACTGACTTTTATGCTAGGTATCTGGGCTATGTATGAGTCTCATCCTACAATAATGACCTGACTGGTCAACTTACGTTGCATAGCGACTTTGCAGACGAGTACCCCAACGCCGAAGTAATTGGTTCCGACCTCTCGCCTATTCAGCCCACTTGGATCCCACCCAATGTCAAGTTCGAGATCGACGATGCAACTCTCACGTGGACTTGGGCTGACAATACCTTTGATTTCATTCATATCCGATATCTCTTTGGAGCTATTCGTGACTGGACTGCCCTCTTTAAGGAGGCGTACCGCTGTTGCGTCCCAGGAGGCTGGATCCAGACCGCTGAGGCAGACGTTGAAATCCTTAGTGACGATGGAACGACTGAATTAGCACCAGTATTGAAGACTTGGGCAAAGCTTTATGCCGAAGGGGGAAAGAAATTAGGAAATGCGTTTTATGTCCAGAAAGAAGACCTGCAAGAGAAGGGCCTGGAGGCAGCTGGGTTCACCGAGATGACGAGCGTGGACTACAAGGTACCATGGCCATCTTTTCTCTGTATTCGCCACTGATGGTTGTCTAACCGTGATGCTATATAGTTCCCCGTTGGTGGCTGGGCCAAGGATCCCCGCATGGCCGAGATTGGCAACTTTGTTAAAGCTACTCTTGAGAATGATCTTGAAGGTGAGTAGACCGTTGACCTCTTTGATCTCACGTGCGAATAATTATCAGGTTACACACTCCTCTTGTGGAACAATATCTTGCAATGGGGCGAAGACGAATATCAGGTTTTCCTCATGGAGATGCGCAAGTACCTGCGGAACCGCAAAGTTCATGGATACATGAGAGTTCGTTATGTTTATGCTCGCAAGCCAGAGGCTGAGTAGTTGCTCTCCTTTGCTACTGAGAGGTATGGAAGTCAGGAGATATATGAGCTTGGACAAGGCACCATTTCGGTCTGTGGCATTGAGAGAGATCTGGGTGGAATTCTCAATTGACATTTACGGCCTTTGACGACACATTTCCATAAATTGAATACCGTAAAGAACATACAGTGAATACATGGCACTGCTTCATCAAGTGACCTTTCCCTTTGATGTAAGAGTTCCAAAACCTTGAAGAATAATGCGCATCCTCCATCACCAAATGAGTCTTGGCTCAAGGGGCTTTTGGCGAGCAGCCCATCTCTTGGTTCGAGTCAGTACAATCCTTGATCATTGATTCCACATTCAGCGAACTCCCCGAACTAGGTACCAACGGATATTGCATGGTTAGTCCAATGGATCCAGGGTTTACGATGACTTGCATGTAACATTACGTCTTAGCCTCCGCGGAAAAAATCTCAAAACCAACACCCTTATTCGCCACGAACATGTTCTAGAAAAGGCCCAACGAGTGGGTAAGACCCGCCGTTTGGGGGATAATCCATGAACATTGCCAAAGTCTGTTTCTTTTCCTTGTCAAGGAACTGATAGCTCTTTTCACGGGATCCATCTATGTTGTAACTAGGCGCACGAGCCAGATTTACGGGGTCACCTTTACGTAGTATTTTCCAGATAAACGGGTCTCAATCCTCTCCAAGCAATGAAATCGCCTCTTTCGAGCACGACATTTGATATCAAAATGGTGAATCAATGGCGCAAACCGAAAGTCAGGTGGCGTACAACCCCTCAACACAGGGTCTTCGCTGCATAGTAAACATGGATCTCCTCGGAGATATGGCCTTTCTGTCGGGGAGTTGCCTATTAGTTTCCTACATAGGCAAGTTTGATGTCGCCATGGGCCGCTGTGGAGTTGAATCTACCGAGAAGTGAAGCGTCGCCGTACGAGTTGGGGGTCACATCCGGGAATACCTCGCTGTCCCCTGATGAACCGTTCAGCGATCGGTCAGTATTTAAATAGGTACTCGAGAAGGTTCGATTCGGAATGGGTTTCACCACTTCGAATTCTAGTTTGCTGAGCGATACCCGCTACAGCATCGCTCTTTCGAGGATACCGACAACATGACTGCCAAGCAGTCCGCCATCACACCCTCGCCCGCCGAGTCCGATACGCCTTCCGAACATGGCAGTCTAGAGTCTCAGAAGAGGGCTACCGCCACATATGGCGCCTTGGCTCCCACAGCCCCGGCCCTGGCCTCCCAAGAAAATCAGCGCATGGAAGGCGCTCTTGGAGATGCTGTCTTGCGATTTCTGAGGATTCGGAAGGGTCCCAAGGGTGATGAGTACGATCCTGATTCGGTATTGATCAGCCTTACCTTGCTTGACATGGATGTACAATCGGAGGCTAATGGAACCAAGATTGCGACGCAGCCAAGTATCTGGGATTCAGAGAACTTGGAGGAGTACAAGCAGCTTTACATCCATCCTCAGTGGGAGAACTGGTCTGCTTTCGATCCCAATTTTCGGTGGACTTGGAAAGAAGAAAATGCTGTCCGGCGCAAGGTTGATTGGAAGATCATGGTTAGTGCTTTGGAGGCCTGCGTGGGACATTGTGCTGACTCTCTAGGTCTGGGTTTGTGTCATGTTTTCGGCCTTGAACATTGATCGAAACAACATCTCCAACGCCGTGTCAGATAACATGCTAGATGACCTAGGCATTGACAGAGCTGACTACGTGAGTTCTATCACAGACTAAGTACCAATG
Organism: Fusarium euwallaceae; assembly: GCA_002168265.2. NCBI lineage: Eukaryota > Fungi > Ascomycota > Sordariomycetes > Hypocreales > Nectriaceae > Fusarium > Fusarium euwallaceae. The sequence goes on from NHTE02000007.1 coordinate 149,933, forward strand.
CATATTGACTGGAATAGAACATTGGCCAAACCATCTCCCGAGTTGGTTTCCTCGTCGCCGAACTTCCATCTCAGCTCATCTCCAAGCGGTTAGACACCTTACAGTAGGCATATCGATAACCTTGCTAATTCTGATTCAAGTATCGGTCCGGATCTGTGGATTCCTATTCAGATCTGCCTTTTCAGCCTTGTTTCCGCCATGCAATTCTTTCTCAGCGGCAGGGCTTCATTCCTCGCAACCCGATATCTGATGTGAGTAGCCCTGGCATCATCAGTCAAGCGTTGCTAACCGCATATCCAGTGCCACATTCCAAGGTGGATTCATTCCGTAGGTTTTGGTTTCCTGGAGAACAACATGTAGTGCTTACATGACACAGGGACACGATTCTCTACCTGAGTTACTGGTACACCGGCAAAAGGGTGAGTAACTCATCGGTCCCTGGCCCCCACTACTTGTAGCTGACTTGAAAAGCTCCCAATTCGGCTGGCCTGGTTCTGGATGTCTTCCCAGCTTGGTAAGCCCAATCTACTGTGAATAAAAGATCACATGCTCAACAATACACAGTCGATATCGGCGTTGGCTTCGCCGCTGTGGGTATGCTGTCAATGCGTGGCATTCTCGGATACGCTGGTTGGAGATGGCTATTTCTTCTTGAAGGCGCTTTCACTTGTGAGTCAGCATCCTGATTCTTATTAAAAGATTCTAACATTATTAGTTTGCGTTGGCGTTGCTTCCTTCTTCCTTATGCCCCAGTGCCCGGCTAAGACCAAAAGCTGGTGGAACAAGAAGGGATACTTCACCGAACGGGAAGAAAAGATTATTGTCAACTCAGGTCCGTTCCCCAAAAGCCTTCATTGCTGGCTACTGCTAACTTCATCAGTCATTCGAGATGATCCTCAAAAAGGTGGAATGTATAACCGACAAGGTCTCTCAGTCCGTCAAATCTGGGAGTGCGCAAAGGACTATGACATGTGGCCACTGTACGCCCTGGGTCTGCTATTCGGCCTTCCCAAGTACCCTGTTAACCAGTACTTAACTCTTGCCTTCCGAGGTCTCGGATTCTCTGTCATTCAGAGCAACCTTCTCGCGATCCCCAACATTGTCGGCTCCTGCATAACCATGTTGCTCATCACTGCTTTCAGCGAGTTGGTCAATAACAGAAGTTTCGTCGCCATGGCAGAGGATTTCTGGCTCCTGCCATGCTTCGTTGCGCTAATCGCTCTTCCCAACCCTATCGGTTCGTGGGCGTACTTTGCCATTGCAACTGTTCTCCTGTCATTCCCATAGTAAGTAACAGGCCCGAATAACGAGGACTCGAGCTAACCTACCTACTCTAGCACCCACCCCATTCAGGTTGCATGGACAAGCAGGAACGCGGGATCTGTCCAGAACAGAACGGTTTCCGCCTCGTAAGTACCTTTTGCCTGCGTATCATATCTGTCTAACTTAGTTGTAGCCTATACAACATGTTTGTGCAAGTTAGTGGAATGATTGGAGCAAACAGTGAGTCAATCACCCATCGGTCAAAAGGCCGAGTACTAATTTCACAGTCTATCAACCGGACGATGCCCCACGATACTTCAAAGCAAACAAGGGCCTCCTGGTCATCTGTATTTGGATGTGTGTAAGTATAACGTCCCTCTTGCCATATTCCTCTCGCCTTCACACACGCTCACCCTTTTTATAGCTCATTCAATACCCGGGAACCTACTTTTACTACAGGTGGAGGAACAACCGGAAGGCGAAGAAGTGGGACGCCATGACTCCAGAGGAGCAGCACCAATACAGGACGACCACAACAGACGAGGGTAACAAGAGGTGAGTGCTGATCAAGGATTCTGCCAAGATTTCCCCTGCTGATTTTCTACATAGACTCGACTTTCGTTTTGCAACTTAGAGGATCAGGTCGGGATCAAGGGTTGGAGAAGTGTAACGAGGTGTCGTCGGTGGATAATCCAAGAGAAGCATTAGACGCCACTGTAGCAGATACTCTAATCATCAAGTCACTGAAAGTCATAATAAGAGTGGATAATCACTTGCAAAGATTGATGAACCCACCCAATACTATTAGATGTCTTGAACCTATTATCACTACTTGTTATCTTGGCAGATTCCACTTGTACCTACTGATATATCGTCCAGCTTTCCCTTATTATAGCCATTCCCCAACAATCGTTAACCTCCATAAACTTCTCTCCAGTATTAGTCCCTAATAACCACTGCGCTTTTGCTAAAGAGTCCTTCGACTGCAACCTTGACCAAGAACCTCGCCGCACTAGCAACACTCACGCTGTCGGCCATACCCATTCCAGCACCATCGCTACTCAGCGTTTGCACGTCCTTCTTAGTGTCGGTCTTCTTCTTTGGATTGTCAAACTCCAGCCTCACAGCCCTCACAAGAGTCCAGTCCATCTTTGTCGATCGAATCTCCTTGTCAACAAGACCGTGGTCCTCAAGGGCGTACTTGATGTTGGTCCATCCCATGAAGGCCTTGGACAGCCACGGCAGGTTTGCCCACGAGTCCCCAACGCCCGCTGTCGACATGACTACGATGCGGTAGATGCCCGAGGTTTCTAGAACCTCGCAGATATTGGCGCAAGAGTCGGCCAGGAAACGAGGAGGTGAAAGCTGTGGTGCAAAAGGGCTGTCGGACTTGCGGACCGTGTTCAAAGTGACGATGGCGGCAGAAGGTGTGAGAGAAGGCGCTGCGGAGAGAGCTTTCTGTATGTCCGGCTTCGATAGCGGCGATCCAGTGACGATGGCGAGGCCAGGACGGGGCGTGAGGCTGCCAGCGGTACGAACAAGGGCTACAGCAGTATGGCCTTGAGAAAGCAACTCTGAGACAACATGTTTGCCAGTGCGTCCAGTTGCGCCGAGGAGGAGAAAATGCATCGTGTTTGATGATGAGAGGTAGCGTTGAGTGTTTGTCTGCCTGAGATGATAAGGAGATGGAAGACCTGAATAGCAAAAGGGAGAAGAGTTGGGGGTTTTATTTAATTGTGATGAGGGACAAGTAAATCTACCGACGACAATCAAAGGATGAATAAATACTTTATAAAATGTCCTGGGAGCTCAATCGATCGTGATTTGAGTCTGAGACCCCAGACCATCATTGATTGGTGTGTTCGGTCAGCATTCTGTTCATGGATGAAGAACGTGGGTCTCGGCCTCGAGAGCGAAAACCCCGGACCCGAGAAGCGAAGTCCGAATAACAACGAGAATGGTACTATACATCAATTTGTCATCAAATACAAAGAGCGGTGGCATTGAACCCGGTACAACAACCAACCACCACCGGCTGGAGCCAGCTAAAAACTGAGATTATCGCTCACAAGGGGATTCAAGCAATGCCCCAACTACCTACCGATGAAGAACAGGGGCACGACACTAGCCTGATTAGGCTGGGGGAGCGACCCGACCAATCAGAAGTACTATTCAAGCAGCGGCACGGCGGGTTTCACACTCCACACTCCAGTGATGAGCTCGTTCCGTGGCCGGGGTGGCCTCGTGTCAACGTAGTCCGAGGCCCGGCCTCATTATCTCAATCGACTTTAAATACCAATTGGCATACCTCATCTCTCTTCAAATCTGCAAAGAAGCTCTACACTTGCACATGTCAAAGCTCATCACCAGCACCCAAAGGTTCGCGTCGACGCTACTGCACCGCTCCAAAATGCCGGCTTTTACTCTCTACGGCGCACGTGGTTCAACCAACACGGACCGAGTCCGCCTAACCCTCGCCGAAGGTGGCTTCACCGACTACGAACTCGTGCTTATCAACTTGGCAAAGAGGGAACAAAAGGTCCGTCGATGTTCTTGTCCTCTACCATTACACCTCACTAATACCAATGCAACCCAGTCCGAGGAACACATGAAGCGCCACCCCTGGGGCAAAGTCCCTGTCGTTACTTTTCCCAACGACTTTACTCTCTTCGAGAGCCGTGCAATCTGCAAATATCTCGCCAAAAAATACTCGTTGCCGCTTCTGCCTCCAGACTCAGATCCCGAGGCTGTAGCCCTGTTCGACCAGGCACAGTCAGTGGAAACGGTCAACTTCGCAGAACCTGCAGGAAAGATCGCGTTTGAAAAGTTCGCGAAGAGATTTATAGGGCTGCCTCCTGATGAGGCCGTCGTAGAAGGTGCACTGCGGGCAGTCGAGGCTTTTTTCGATGTGGCAGAAGGGCTCTTGCAAAACCACGACTACATGGCCGGGAATGACTTTACTCTCGTGGACATCTACTATATCCCAGTGGTTCAGAGGCTCTTTGCGTGTGGGTATACAGATGTCATCTTCAGTCGGAAAGCTGTGAGTGCATGGTGGGATCGCTGTATTAATAGGCCCGCCATACAGAAGCTGCTAGCCGCTGATAAAGAGGCTGCTGCTGCGGCTGCTGCACGTCAATAAAACATTCATGGTGGAGATGAATCAGGAGATGGAAGATATTAATGGCCAGCTCCGATGTGTCATTCGTTGATTGTAATAAAAGAGATTACATGTGTAACCCAGAAAGGTTGCTTCGCCAAAGAAAGAAAAAAAGCAAAAACAACACATCAGCTTACATTAGATAGCTCTCCCCGACCACTCCTAGTCCTCTTGAACCCCCCATAAGCCTTTACTCTCTCATCTATTTTACTAGCTATAATTTGCAATCGATCATTTTCAGTCCGCAGCTCACTATCAAGATCCGGTGAGGAATCCAGTGCCCCCAAAAGAGTAACTTTCAGTGCCTGGTGGAAGAAGCGCAAGAAAGAGACGGAAAGAGACTCAGAGCAAGGACTTCCATTGTCCTTGTGGATAATTCCGAGATCAATAAGCCACGACTCCAACGATTTTAGCAAAGATGCCTTTTCGGATAGTAGTCGAATCCCCTCTTCTGTCGATCCGACATGCGATACTCTGTCGAGAAATTCAAGCGTGGATGTGGCAAGCCTTGTGAGCTCTGTTCGCATGTCAGGTGCAATCATGCGAATACTCCGAGATTCGGTTGTCTGTGGATGGGGCGGCGTTAAAATCCCAGATACCGATCTATGGGCCGCCGGTAGAGGCTCTGCAAACTTGCATGGCGCAGCAAACATCTTGATGATGAAGACATCCAACAACGGGAGACGATTATGGTGTGCCGGCATTAGTGTATTTCCAGCGAAGGTCGGCCTTGCCCGGTGCTCATGCATGATGTTGAGTCCTTGAATCATGTGTCGGGCCATGGCAGCGAAGTTCCATCGAACTTGCTCAATGCTAATGAAGATCTGACAGCAAAGTAATGCTGACTTCAGCCCTTTAGAGCCTGGAGATGACAGGCTAGAGGCGAGACCTCCCAGGGCTATGCAATATTGCTGGAGGCCATAGTCAGATCCATAGCTCAAGTTCTGCTGCCCGAGAGCCATTGGTAAGTCTCCCGACGCCTCAAGATGTTCCCGAAGAGCTCGAAGAGAGGAAACTGCGTGACGTATCGGCGGATCAGTCAGGCTGGCTTGCAGGACTTGCCTGGCTTCTTCATCGCAGCCCAGCTTGACGTCGAACATGGTCTTGGTTGAGAAGTAACGGCTAAGGAGGTTGATGTCCTTGGGGGAGATCTCAATCACAGTGGGTCGGATGACATTCAAACCAGCGCCTAACTTGAGGCCGCCCGCATAAGAGTTATGAATGGATTGACTGGTAACAAGTCTAAAGGGAGACTCATAGCCGTCACAAGTCCGACCTGTCTTGACACATTTTAGGCAAAATGGCTTGCCCTCGTCGCATTTGATCTTTCGTATTCTACTGCGGGTTAGCATGATTACCGCAATCATGTTTAAAACCTCGCAATTAGGGTATAGATCGATGACGGGGGCCGAGACTAACCTGCAGGTTGCGCATCCAGTTTTCACTTTTGTTCTTCCTTGGATGTTCCGCTTGCGCGTCAAGGTCCCGGCCATTGGGGGATGTGACATTCACGCGTGCCGCAACAGACAAGTTAGGTCTTCGTAGCTAGCAACTAACTCGAGCCTAAGAGTAAAATGATGCACCTTGGTTCATTATCGGGAGCCAGAGGGCCCATGTTGATGTGTTGTTGAGTTGTCAGACGCGCCAAGGACAGGAGATGTTCCAGGACGTTTTTCTATCAAGTAAGCCGACCCACCCATCCAGCTCCAATCAATCGCATGCCCTGCCCCACAAAGTTTTACGATAAGCTCCATTTCTTTCACTTGATAAGATAAGCTTCGGCCAATCACAAACATGCGCTGCCTCACCAGCGCAAGCTTCAACCTGACTCTTCCGGGGAACAGCGACGAAAGAAGGGCTTGACAAGACTATAGGGGCTTTGAAAACTACTCCCTGGGTCTATAGAAGTGGAAAAGAGGCGAGGGGAAGATAGAGAGAAAGAAGAACAAAATATAACGTGCGTGATAAGCGAGTGGGACAAACAAGCGAGCGTGACAGGGGTATTTTTACC
>NHTE02000007.1:156376-229597 GCA_002168265.2 Fusarium euwallaceae
CTGTATATTTAGATATTTCTCTATAAAGGGCTTTTTTTAAAAATCTAAAAAAATCATTTCAAGATTTTTTAACAGATTAGGTTTATAAAAATACTTTTTTTAAGTTTATAGCTATTTTATAGAAAAAGTTAGGAGGTCTAGGGTAAGTGGGATTTTAGTAATACAGTATGCTGTCACGCTCGCTTGTTTGTCCCACTCGCTTATCACGCACGTTAAGGGGAAATAAGAAATCTTGCGAACCAAGCCATGGAACATCTGACAAACCCACTTAGTTGAACCAAAGATTTTAGCAGTCAGTCAAATTCTTTGAGTGCTGTTTATGATTATGACAATCCAAATGGCTGTAATATATGAAGTTGAGGCAATGGGCTTCGCGAACTATTAAAAAGGTGCCTGCAACAGGCACATCAAGGGGCACCTGACGGATCATGTTTGGCTACAGGGTAGCTTAGGTAACAGATAGAAGAATAATAATTCCTCCCCCAGCGCAACTAACAACACGATTGTATTTCTATCAAGAGAGGTGCCAGCGGGAAATTGGTTTTAGTTGCTAGATACTGTGTGTATCACTTAGCTCTGTTTGGAAACGCGTGTAGCAATCTCGGTGATAAAAGGACCTCCGCCCTATGCCCTGCGCCCTTGGCAACGCCAATCCTCACAGACGCGTGGAAGAAGTAGATACGATCCTGCTAGAAAATAGGTCATAGCCGCAAGGTCAACGGCATTAAAAGTGGTCATGGAGGTTGTCCCACTTGGCACGCTTCATTGAGCCCTTCCACAGTGGAGTGCAGTGATGATCCGGGTGAGATCACTACGTCTCAGCGAGACTGTCTTGCTAGATGAATGTTGAGGGGCTAGAAAGGTTTGTGTCCACTCTCTTCACTGCTTCTAATCATCGGAACATGGGTATGCAAGGCTCTGCCTCTTATCCTCCATTGACTCAATCACATGGGGATTGGACTTTTCAGCAACAACCACAAGGGCGCACCAATGAAGCCATCGAGTGATAGATAAATGAGCCGGAGAGCTTTATCATCCTGCCCGAATTCAATCGCTTATCGTTGTCTCGAGACAACTACCAAGCGTCGTATTGGTGGCGTCCCGCTGGTGACATGTGCTGACCGAGGGATGGTTCGATGGATTCACGTCGAAAAATGTTAGCTCCAACGCGTCATATGCAGGATGCGTCATGATGGAACAACGAATGCTTGCTTGTGCAGGGATGGGACTGGACACCCTTTATCGATGAAAGAGAGGAGAGCAAAGCAGGCTGTTTCAAGAATGGAAGTGGGAATCTCTCGTGATTTTGCATCTAGAGCTGAAGATGTTAGGTCTGGGTCGGCTGGCGAATGGCTTCATATCACTTGGCCCTTGCACCATGCTCGACTTTTGCTGAACTTTAATGTTGAAAGAAGGAAAAGTCTGGACTGGATGTCTCGGAGCCGATAAGAGAGTACCAAGTACGATAAGAGTTGGCGTTAACCGTTACATTCACCACCTGCCACATGGCTACTAGCGATCGCTTCAAGGGACTCGGCATTTGCGGTATCAAGGACACGCTATCCCCCATGTTCGGATATGGGAATTGCCCACTGCAGATGCCCTGAAACATGGGCAATGAACTGATCCCCCATGCCAATGGCGCCAAGGGTCTCGACTCTTGGCCGCCGCGTCAAGACGCCCGTGACGAACGCCACCAACGGCTGCTGCAACCCAAGGGCTTCGGGAAAAAAGTTGACATTGAAGATCCACTGGGACTGCCCACTCTATCCAATCAGTTCCCATCCATCCCTGCATGCGTTCATCAGATCATGGAGGGCATTCTAGGTTCTCCCCCCAACGTCATTTATGCCTGCGGATCGACAACCTGAGGCACCTGCTTCCGTCTTCTGATGCCATTGGCATGACAATCGCACGATGAAGAGTTATCGTGGTGACTCTGGTGGGTGAAAAGTGACGGATGACAACCAACGCTAGCTGCAAGTCGTCAAGAGTGCTGTGATCTGACAAAGGACTCCACGGGTCCACGGCAGATCTTTAGATCCATTCCACGGGGTTTTGGTTGTATAGTTTGGGTAGAGATAATATCTTATCTGGGTCTGGAGTGGCCAGTTAACTAACTTGGTGGCCGTGGTGCTCATTAAGAGCCGCCCCCCGCATTACAACCGTCTTGGGTCCCTCAACCTTTTCTTCCTCCACGACGACTGTCATCAATTTCCTTCGCTTACTCCCGTCATGAAGAACTTGATTTCATCTCAGTCATAAATGATACCCCATTATCTGGCCTGAGATTCTCAGCAAACCCCCAGGACGAAGCTCGCTTCCCCCGGTCTCCAAAATCGACTCACTACATCTGATTCGGCTTCGTTCCGAGCACGCAGAAACGACAGATTCTCGACAGCGGATTACTAGATCCATACGAACACACGTGTTGTCGCAAAAATGAACCGCGTCTCTACTTCTTCGACCTCTTGTTACGCTCTCACTCTGGATTACCCGCTACGACCCGGCTCTCCATCTCTCAAACACTACCGGCTACCAAGCTCGCATTCTCGCCAAGCAAATTACGCACAGCCACTCCACAATACGACGGCGGGCATTTTAACTCTAACGGGGTTGGGCGCGGAGCCAAGCATTATGGTCACGGGTTCCTCGGGCATGCGAGTCAGATCACCTGCCCTGGTCGAATACCGAGAGCGAGACGATGCTGGTAACGGCAACGAAAACAAGACGGCCCCCGAGGACTTGGAGAAGCAGCCAAAGGAGTCACCGGAGGTGGCAAAGGTGTCGAACCAAGACTCGAGGGGCGAATCACCGCCACCATGTGCTCCCACGAAGAAGACCAGCCCAGGCATAGGGTCCCTCGACGACAGGGGCAAAGTTGGTAACGGATTGCCATCATGTCAAGAGACGGACACCACCACTCAGGGTCCTGGATATAGACTCCAGAGGCCTCGAAGCGAATCCAGTGAACGGGTCCGTCCCGCCCTTCGTCCGCGCCATCATCGAAGCTCTAGCATGCCTAGTTTTTCAAAGACAGTCCACTTCGATACGAAACTGAACAACGTTTGCTACTTCCGCAAGGCCGATCGCCCTCTCGCCGTGAGTGCGGGTTCTTCGCCAGTCATTGGCCATCTTGAGGTGAACGAGTACCCGTTCTACGCAGACAATGATGAGGACCTTTTTGAGTGGCAGCTTTTCACGCCCAACTTTCCCCGGGATTCCCTAGATAGGGATTCCATGCCAGCCCGGCTCGAGAGGTTATACCTCTCACATGACAAAAAGCACATCTTGGGTTCGGTCATAGTGGCAAACCTGGCTTTCGAGAAGTCGGTCATTTGCCGCTTCACCTTGGACTACTGGACAACGACCTCCGAGACCACGGCGGTGCATTGCTGTGCTGTGCCTGGGCAGATGGGTAAATATGATCGGTTCATATTCAGCATCAGGCTAACCGAGACTGTGAACATCGAATCGAAGCCCATATTTCTCTGCATTCGCTACAACGTCAACGGGCAGGAGTTTTGGGATAACAATTTGGGAACCAATTTTCAGGTAGATTTGAGGAAAAAGTATGGATGTTAGGATAGGAAAAATGATTCAAAGAGCGAGCAGATAGATAGCATTGTGTTCAAAATGTCAAGATCAACAGATTACACCACGACCGAAATCCGATGATTCAAAGCCACAGTCAGGTTACTCGAATACCATCAAGAGGCGCAATCAGGATTCTGACGCGGCTGATCTGATCATATCATGTTCCCTGAGCCACTTGCGCCACGCTCTCGGCAAGCGCGGAGTTCTTGACTATCAGATCATGGCTGCAAACGCGGTCTTGTGCCGAGACAAGACGCCCAATGACAAGACGATCCAGCCCGCAAATTAAAGAGCGCTAGCTCGATGCGTTGATCACATCCGCACGCGAGACTCGTGAAACGAAAGAGCTCGTATGGTACTTTTACCCCCTCCTGAGCTGAAAAAATCCGAGACTGCCGAGGGAGCTTGGCCTGGAGGATCCATGCAGCCGATCAAGCACTGGGCTTATCTGCAGCGGCCTTTTGGGCCCTGTAATGTGATGCTTGTGCTTTAGCGACTCGTGGTGAGGCTACCATTCTGCGTGTGAAGCTGGGGTCGGAGGAACGCGAGATGCTGGACCTTGAGGGGTTGTGTTTTACATAATCGGCTGTCATTTGTTTGTGACGTGAGGGTCTGTCGGCGTTCGGGTTCCTGCAATTTTCGTAAACGCCGTCTTTAATGTCTATCATACACCCTTTGATGATTGACCTTGGTCAAGGGGACCTGATCTGACATTACTTCCCCCCTTTTTACCGACACCCAAGCCCAACATCAGATCCTGGCTCAACGTCTATGGTTTTGCAAGGCTGCCTGACCCTCCACCGTGATGCCACACCAAGGACCAGTATAGGACATGATCCAAAACATCGAACACTTTAAGAATATTACCCTAGTAGAGCATGTGCTGACTTGATAAGAAATAGCCAAATATTTATGCAGCTTTGGATTCCAAGGATGTTGCTGAGTGTGGTTGTCTTGCGACTATGGTCGAGTCCCTGAGGAGAAAAGTACTACAAAAATAGAGGCCATGACTAGTACGAGGCTGGAACAACTCCGAGTCTGCCACCGTCTGTTACGAGGACATTTCCGTTGATATAGGCACCAGCCCGGCTGACCAAGAACAGAATAGCTCCGGCGATATCCTCCTCATCTCCAGGTCGCTCCTCGGGGACAACAGATTTGGGCCAACCAGCCGTCTTGCGGTATTCGATTGCTTCCGTTGTCATCTCGCTGGGGTAAACTAGGAACTCATAATTAGCATTTGATCAATACTATTATGCATCTGGAGACAACTCACATCCTGGCGCGATGACATTGGCACGAATGTCGAATTGCCCAAGAGAAGTGGAGAGCTGCTTAAAGATGTGAGTAACGGCCGCCTTTGAGCCCCCGTACGCATAACCCAGAGCAGGTGATCGGTTAAAGCCACCAATGCTGCTAGTGGCAATGACTTGACTTCTCTGCTTGAGATTCCCCTTCTTGTTGCCCGCGTCGAGGAGCTCAAGGAAGGCGAACACCGTGTTCAACACCCCGACAGTATTGATGGTAAAAGTATCGCTGAGTTCCTTGGTATCCCAACCCCAGACATAGTTGCGGAACTCTGAGATGCTGGGGTTGGAGGGGAGCTTGGTAAGAGAGGGACCGCCAATACCGGCATTCGCAATGACAACGTTAACGTAGCCATGGTTAGATTCAATTTCGGACACTGCACGCTCAAGATCTTGCTTGCTTGTGATGTCACCTTGAATAGCTCGAATGTTCCCATGTTTCTGCTGTTGGTTAGCGGTCTTCATGCCGAAAGAGGCCTTGAGAAGCAGAATGGAAACATACCGCAGTGCTGGCTGCACTATCCAGTACTTCCTTCCTTCTTCCGATAATATAGACAACTGCACCATTGGCTTCCAGAGCTTGGGATATCATGAGGCCAATACCTGTCGAGTGTGAGTAATTTGAGTTTCGAGGCCCTCAGACAATACTTACCGCTCCCACCTCCTGTCACAACGGCGATAAGGCCATTGACATTGAATAAGCTGTTGATGTCGAAAGCAGAAGCCATGATTATAGTTTGAGAGATGGATAAAGAAAATGATCAAGATTGAAGCCTTGAGATCGTGTCTGGGGGCATGTTTTATTCCCGCAGACATGTCACGAGTGGGGTTGCCATTATTAATCCACCCAAGGTATGGCGACATCAACAGCTTACAGATATCTAGTCCTTGGTTGCTATTCAAAACGCCATACAAAGGTCAGTTGACCAGGCCCTGCTACAAGCCAGTTCCTCATAAGGGCCACCTTCTGCTTCGCTCGGTCGTTGGTCGGCTGGCCACTTCACGCTCTATTGTTACTAATGTGTCGAGACAGGGTCATTTTGTAGCCGGAATATCTTCATTTGCTTTTGTAGCCTGACTTTCATCCTTCCACGGGGTACTTGGCATCGGTTCAAAGTTCTTAAGCTGTGACCACAGAGAGGTAAGTCACGGGGACTCAAACGGCCTGATTGAAGGACGGGGACAAGTGAGATCATGAAAAGGCTAGTAGGTGAATTGGCAGGCCGAAAAACCATAGCGGAGTACAGCTCGTTCGTTAAACGCGACCAAGCGCCGCCAGATCAGTAAGTTTCCACTACCTATTTGCGCCATGTGGGTAATTCAGGAGAGACGCAGAGTTAGCTGAGACAAAAGGGTTGTTCAGCTCCTTTTCTTTTTGCGAGGTCGTCTGCTGCGACAAAACCAGGCCACCAATACAAAGTCTTGAAAACGAACTTGTTTAGATTAAACTGCCGTCGCCAAGTCTCAGCCTGAAGGCCAAGGGCTTATGGCTTATGCATTAATGTTGGCTCAGCCCCAAGCTGAAAGCCCAATTTCCACCTTGCGTGAAACTGCAAGTGAGAAGTCCAGTTACTGGACAACTGAGCCGCCACTTGGTAAAAGTCGGTGGTTAAGCGCCAGCCTTGTTTGCTCAGACGAGGTTAATTACCGAGTTGCTTCTCTCCTCGGATCTTGAAATCGCGCAACTTACTCTATTACAGTCAATCACCTCTCTTCAACCTCGTCGCTTCATGGTCATCTTTGCCATGTCTCTCCATAATCCAAAGATATGCATCCTTCTCTGTCTCTCGCTGTGGATCATCAACATGGATTTCGTCAACGCTACAGCGTCGACTGATCAATTCAAGTCCTCATCAGTCGATCAATTCCAACGATGGTACCCGCAGTATAGACATGTCTTCGACAACATCACGCGGGCCAATTGCTCAGTCGAGTACCGCAACTACAAGTCAGGCATCATCAACTCCACCAACATCAATTACTTGGCCGGCGGCGACAAGTTCACGGCCCTCACTCAGCCGCTTATTGATTGCATCCTTGACAATACGTCCGAGTATCTCAAGGGAAGCATGACGAGCGCTCAGGTTTTGCTCGGCATCATGCCCACCATCATTACTTTCCTTGGCCCCTCTCATGACGAGATGGCCATGCTGTCGAATGTTGGTCGGAGGCCGCTTCTGGCTGCTGGCATATCCTTGGCAGCCCCTTCGGCCTATTTCAGCAGAGCCTTTGAGTATTTCGACCCAAGCGAGATCCTGTGCCACCACAAGTATCGCCGTACACAATATCGCCCCAAACTGAATGAGGGTTGGTGGATGTTGGTGTCGATTCTAGAATATGGCGTCGTCGCAGGAGCCTGTTGGAATATCGTCGTCAACACCCGGCAGGTCAACCTGTGGTCTATCAGTTCTCTAGCATCCGATGCAGATTTCTTACCAGGACTATGGCTAGCATTCGGACCCTGCATTCACTTTTTCAGCTGTTTTGTCTTTCGACTTCGAATCCGAGGGTGGAGAGACACCAAGGATAGGATCATCCGATTCATCCCGGAGAGGGATACATCGCTCTTGAGTTGGTTCAAGAGCACCCCAAAAAGGTTATTGGATTTCCTGACCTTCACGGAATTTGTCCCTTGTGCCACCAAGGAATATGTCTCGCGTATTGAAGGGCGCACAGAAAGCAAAACATTCCTGGCGTCTGCATGGCTGGAGTCTACCTTTACGATCCTCCACGTTGTCTTTGGAACTCTCGTATTTTCAGGGACTCTCTTTGTAGGAACGAAAGATGCTCTGGGAATCGTGGGCAGGTATATTGCTGGCGTGGCCTTTTGTCGTATTATTCTCATGTACGAGTTGGCCGGTTTACGTGAGAGCTGTGACTCTATCGATGGCGAAGATCCCAGGCCAAAGCGAGAGCCGCTGTCTGATACTACTGAGGTTCAGGGCAGAGACAGCGGGACCGAGTATAGGATGAGAGCTAAGGTGCCAACTGTCATGGAATCTCCTACCCATACGGTGTGAGGCGGCATTTGGCTTTCACCGGCAATGGTTGGGGAACAGTATCAATGGTCTTTTGTTGATTGAAACTATGCCAATATGGCTAAATCTTTGATGAAAGTTGTCACTGAGCACTAGCAATGATGCTTCCTTATCGATGGAGATGGAGTTAAGCATAACCCCAAGTGTCTTACAAAAGGTGGAGGATGAGAGTCGGAAATCATGGCATATCATGTCTAGCTTGAGATTTAAATTTGTGTGTCTGTTGAGTGTGATGTTGTTAAAGAGCAACTAGTGAGGTGAACTATCAAGTATAATCCACATAGCCCGCCTGGCCTTGGCTACGATGTTTTATAGATGTCGTGATGTGGTTGTTAGTGCCCTTTGATAATGTATACGACGGAGATGTTATTTTAAACTAACGAGAAAAGACAAAATACATAAGAGAGCAGTTAATTTGGTCATCCAGGGACACTCCAGCTTTTGGCTCGATTATAACAAAGTGGTGGTTTCTCCCTAGTCTGGGCAATCAGGAGTTCAGACGTCTCAGAAAGGCGCAGACGACACCTGCTAGTGAGAATATGACATCATTTTACTGCTACTATCTCATATCGTAGGTTGTTGGAAGGTGGTTGGCAGCACAGATGCCACATCTAGCCGGCGGCCCCTGACGGCCCCCTGACACTGTCAAGAACCGACAACCACTGCCAAATCATTCAAGCTCTAGTATTATATATCAAATGATCGCGCCACCCCCTCAACAATCCATCGGTTCGATGGCGCAGCGGTTAGACCGCTTGCCCCTCCGGGTGAGGATCCTTGAGATCGGCGCAAGCCTTGATGTCGGTGAGCTCGGTGTGTGGAGGCGCCTGCGGGCAACTTTTTTTTCTTTCTCTTTTTCGATATTTATTTTTTGAAGGGAAAAAGCTCAATACAGAACTACTTTTTTTTCCCCTCCTTTTTTTCATTTTATCAAGAGTTGTGGCGGGATGCAACGAGTGTGCAGGGTCGTGGAGTTTGCACGCTATTAACACTGCATCGAGGCGAGTCATGCTGTATGACTATGAATACCGATTCTTTCTGTCAAGCGCGACAGTAGGCTCCTCAAGACACGTGCCCAGCTTGCTGGAGTTTCTTTATTCGTCTCCTGACCTCCGAACCCACCCCTATATCTTGTTTCATCTTCCTGTTCAGGAAGCGCGAGCGCCACGCTCGTCGTGTTGGATCCTGCATGAATTTCGGCAGACTTGTTTCGCCCTTTGTATAGATACAATCTGCACGCTCCTCAGTAAATTTGGAAATAACACCTGTTACGGTTTTGTAGGGCTATTCGTACTTCATCATGCCCAGCACCTTCTGCAATCGCAGCCTCCTTTCCACCACAACGTTGGCTTAGCTCTACATCCTTGACATCAAACGGATCTTGTTTACCCCTGGCACCCAGGTCAGGCAATTAATTCCACAGTAAGATACATCGTGGTATGCCCATCAGAAAAGAACATGACGCAGGTGAGTAGGTATGCTATGCATGTATACTCACCTACCCAGTTATACGGTGAGTCAAGTGCAGTTCAGGAACAAACTTCTTAAACGTGTTCAACAAATCCGTGGAATTTTTCTCTTTTAGTATCATGAGAGAAAATTCCATCTTCATCCTCCAAAGATCAACACCTCTTTCTAGGTTATTAGTGGTATTTATCCTTACCTCTTCTACCTCACAGCGCCCCCCCCTTTCCTGAGCAGTCCAGGGGCATCCTTCTAGCTTGGTACATATCGGAACGCCGGGTGATTTCAGGTCTGAGATGACGGGCATCCTCGTATTTTTACAATGTTGAACTTGCTGACATGGGCGTCTGCCATTTCAGGCTTGGGAGGCTCAAATTTGATTAGCCTCAGTCGAATTCATAAGCCTAGTGAATACGTTCTGCGACCATTTGGCATTCTAGATTGGCTGGTGCTTCTATTTACTTGCTTACTTATTAATTCTTATTTTTGTATGATTTGTTTGGTGATTGGGAAGCGGAATGTGGTAAGGAAAGAGAATCGCTTGCTCTCACAACAAGCTGCATTCTCAAGCGTGTTTCCCTTGTCATTCTTGTCTTGTGTGTGACACTGGACCGACTCGCATATCAGGAGACAGGTAACTGGGCTACCTATGGTACAAGAGAGTCTGCATGCGCGTGGTCACTGAAATTGAATCTGGCCGTAGTTGGTTGTGATATCGCGTCGACTTTGACTGGACAAATGTTGAACTTGAACTTGGTGGAGTATTTTGCGAAGTGCATTGCATCAATAGATCGAAAACCTGGACCGGGGTCGCGGAGCTATTGCCTCATTCAGCAGAAATGTCTCTGAGACGCCTGCAGCACGCCAAGTTCAGCTTGGACTATCTAATGTGGCGTTGTCTAGTGAAGGCTAGACCGCACACTAGATTGACTTGCTGGTCTGTTTCGAGTCCGACGAAGATTTTAATGAGAGAATGCGCCCACGGTTGGTCAAAGACACTCCTCCACCACTTCTACTCATTAAGATTCAATCCCACACGAACCTTCACCAAGGCCCCAAGATGGATGCTCCATATCGGTATCTGACTCTTCGACACGAGGAGGGTCTTATCAATGGGACTCTCCCTGACTTACTACCTGGCGAGGCTGTGTTTCAGTCTCATTCTCTGCCCCCACTACAGGGCGGCCTCCATACTATGAATGTCAGTCAAGAGCTCGATGCACCGCCCGCTCCAAAGGAAGATAAGTGGAGGGTCAAGCCGACTGGGACAGACTTATCCCGAGACTTTGGAGTTATCGCTCCCCACTACAGGCTGCCAGCCTCCAGCCTTGAATCCGTGTTCCCAAAGGTAGGCGATGGCGCGCCGCCTAAGACGCTGCCTCATGTCGTTCTGAAGGACCCTCATTTCCCGTGGAAGTGGGCGGCGAGGAAGATGGGCACAACTGCCAACGTTGATGAGCAGCGAGGATGTATTCCGTGGGTAGCTCTCATCACCTTCACAGCCGAGGAGCTTCAGCTCGACCCGACGACTCTTGAAAGTATTACTAGGTTCCCCGGCGTCGAGGCGAACGAAAATCTAGGCTTTGATCTTCCTGTGGCTCGGATTAACGATATGAAAAGCAAAATGAGAGAGGAGGGCAGCGTTACCAACCTCATGATGAGTCCAGATGCCCGCGAAGCCAAAGATAACACTGCAGCCATCTGCATCCCCGTGGAGTTGTTTCGGCAGCTCTTTGCCGATGAGAACGGCATCTGCCACGTCGATCAATTCCAGTACCTCTCACATGTTCGTGAAGTGGTTACTGATGGCATGGCATCATCTGTTGATGGCGAGTCCAGTCTGTATAGCATCATACTCTCGCACCGCACCGGCCCGCTCGACACGACGGTGCCTATGCCCATGTTTGCTCACCTTGTGTCAATTGAGAACATTGAGAATCTTGCCATGACCACAGTCAAGCCTCATGTACTTATGACGAGCTTGTACAGCTGGTCATACACTTCACTTCCGGCAGGCTCCTCGAACGGGTTGACGGGGCTGAGAATTTTCGGCAAGTCTAGTCTTCAACTTTTGCACTCTACACCAGTACAAAGAACCTCAAAATCGAAGGTTACCGAGAGCCGCACCTCGATGGAAAGAGTGATCGCAAAGCGACAAGAAGACGGCTACACCGTCGTGCGTTCCAGAACTGTCACAGGCGAACAAACTGCGGCCATTTATCGTGGGCCTCTGGTACCGACTCCAGCCGAGTACAACACAAGTCCTCAGAGCAACTTTGGCTCTGACCTTCAAATATTGGACCCGGAGCTTTCGCTCATGGATCTCTCCTATTCCTCAGCCTGGCAGCTTGGCAGAACCCTAGGTATGGGCGACCCCGCCTTTACTACCCCCCTCTCGCGCATCCGAGTCCATATCCAGAGGAAGGCAGCAGATGGGGCCAAGAAGGATGTCGATCGTCACCTGGGAACGTACAAGTCTCGTGATGATGTGGTGGCCGGGATTGGGCGCCTCCTCTCAGGGCTAGGCGACATCAACGATCGTCCCTCCGCCAAGCAGTCATGGGCTTCATCAAAAAACCGTTGGAAGAGAGAGTCTGCCCCAGAAGCCCTGTCTGAGAAAGTCACGCGTTATAACGGCCAAGAGGTACCTGACAACACTGACTTCCGGAAAGTCTACAACTGGGTTCTTGACAAATTGCACCTTGCTCATATTCCAGCCCACTACCTTATCCCGGAACCGTCTTACCTGCCACTTGAGTCGTTACGCTTCTTCTACATTGACGAGAACTGGACCCGGGCCATGGTAGATGGTGCGTTAAGCTTGGCAAATCACTCGGCGGACGAGCCAGATCATGACTACGCCCGAACTGCACTTAAGACTAGCATCGATGCTTGTCTAGCCACGCCACGCGAAAAGCTTGGTTACTGCCAGCAAATGCCCAAATACGGCTTCCTGCTACGCTCCCAAGTGCTGATGCAGTTTCCTGACCTGAAAGTGAAGGCAACATTTGCCAAGGAAAACACTGCAGGTGAAGATGGAAGTATGCCCAAGGCCCCAATTTTGGTGCAGCGAATGTTAGAGTCGGACATTATGCTTTGTCTGTTCGACCGTACTGCGCCAGAGTTGGATTCCGTCGAGTTCATACTCCCACCGCATCAACAAACCTTTGCCGTCGGTGAAGACATCACGCCCTCAGAGCTGAAGGTGGCATTTCGCAAGACTTTTCCAACTCGGGGGCCATCGACTGAATGGCTTTCAAGGCAGGATGTTATATCGAGGGAGACGTTTTCGGCGCCGAGCTGACCGGTATTTGACTGGCCTACGCGGACATTAAAAGCAAAAGAGTACGCGGCTATGGTGTTTAAGCACCTTCAAGATATGGGAAGAGAGACGCCGAGTTTCTTTCACGAAATAGCGCCCACATCAGCATTACTAGCCTTGCAACTCAATGAGCCCCCACAAACGCTCAAGATTGCTGTCAAACCGGACGATGATCCCGAAAAGGATGCTAGTAATACGTTGTTCTATAAACCCCAACACAACCAGGACGGACCGTGGTCATATGAAACTCTCTCCTTGAGTGAGCTTCCCATCGCCCCTGAGCCACCAATCTTACCCAACTAGATTGATGTTCTAATGGGGCCAGAGGTCAGGATAAATGGCATCCCCAAGAATACGTATCGGGAACAATGAGATTGTGCTCGTTGACGTGTTGACTCTTGTTACCGAGACTTCTTCCGGATCGCTTAGCGTCAAGTCTTTCATAGTGTATTTTGGTGAATGTGTAGTGAGGCACATGCTCTTTAGTGTGCATCCTACAACCCGATGGGACACCCACCTAATCCTCGGTAGCTGGTTCGATAGTATTGTCAGACACGAAATAAATATCTGGACCATTGAAGATTGCATGGAGTCCAAGGACTTGATTTTGTATCCCTGATAAAATAATCTACGCATCCCCGTCTGGCTTTTGTAGCCAGCTCTCCAACTTTTGCCCTTCTCGAGGTACGAATCTAGCCCGGAAACCCCTCGGCGTTGCTACAAAAGACCGACCCTTCAAGCCTTTGAGCGGATCAATCTCCTCATCAGTCGTCCCGCTAGCCGGGAATATCTGGAACCGAGCGATAAGGTGCAGAAAGACCGTATACAGAGCACGATGGGCGAGCAGTGACGCTACACACATTCTTCCACCGATGCCGAATGCAAATTGGTGAGCCGCGTAGTCTGAAGAGCCTGGAAGCCAGCGTTCTGGTGCGAAAATTTCTGGCTCGGTGAAAAGTTCAGGATCTATGGTTGTTAGCCGTAGTTCTTTGTAATTAGCCTCTAAATCTGACCTCTGTTACAAGCCCAACTGTTTAAGAATACAAGAGTGTTCGGCGGGATTGTGACTGGTCCCCAGGTTGCATCGGTATAAGTCGCTTTAGGCAAAGCCAGCTTAAGGACGACGAAATATCGAGCAATCTCCTTTGTCAAAGCATCGATGTATTCCACTTTGGATGACGCATATACGTTTGAAGGGAGATTCAAGACGCCAGCTTCTTTAATCGCCTGGTATGCCGTTTCCTGGATATCTGGGCGGTGAGCGAGTAGTAGGATTGCCCAGCCTATGGTAGGCTGGTTTGAATCAGCGCCCTCCAGATTGTTAGTCAATGTCAGACAATTACACGAGGATAAACCCACCGCCATCATACTCAGGCTCACACTTATCAGCTCTTCGCGAGTCAATGTTGCAGAATCTGGCTCCCTGAGTACAGCTCCCTGGATACAAGGTTTATCTTCGCCCCGTTCAACTTCATCCTTCAGCTTTTTGAGTAAAACGTCATTGTACTCGAGTCGCCTTCGCCCAATGTCAGCTGCGTGAGATTTGGGCGCGCTGGTGAGGCCTAGGAAAGACGCAATGGGCTCCCAGTACCTTAAAAGTGGGATATAATTAGCATAGTTCTTGGACGTGTCCCGAAATTTTGAGATTTCGGATTCGACGTAGAGGATCTCTGCAAGCAAGGGATCGTCATATAAGGACTTGACATTCGAGACTCGAGTTCCGTAGTTCAACGTTAAACTCAAGTTCAGCGAGAAGCGCGTGACAGCTTGACGAAAGTCGATCTCGACAGAGCCGTCCTTGGACTCATTATACAAGTCCCTAAGAAACTCTCTAGACTCGAGATTGAGGATAGGCGCATAGCTTTCCACACGAGGACGATTCAAGCCAGCTGCCGCTAGCTTTCTTCGCCGCTTGCAGGATTCATCCCACGGACTGGTTCCAATGCTGGTGACAGCCTTGCTAACCTTGCCGTGGAACACATGAAAAGTCGGTCGAGAGTTCATGGCGTTTCTCTGCCCGATAAAAAGTTTCTTGGCGGCGTCCACTGAGTTAACGACAACACCTGTTGTATTGCCAAGCTGGATCTGAAAAACAGGGCCATACTTGTGTGCCCACCTCCGATAGGTCTCGGCGGGAATCTCATCACGATGCTTTCCGAGTTAGCTAGTAGCTGTTGAAGGGGTGCGTCGGACATCGAACCTGAAAAAGATTTCCCACCACAGGCCAGCCTCGAGGGCCGGGAAGATGATTGATCCGACTGAAGTAGCGAGTAAATTCGTTCTGCACGAGATAAACGAGCAATGTTATGACTGGGATAGCAATTGCATATCCCAAAAGGCCAAGGAGGTTTAGCTCCTTTGGCACAAAGTACTTGATCACAATCATGTTAACGATGGTGCAAACAGACACCAGATTCACCCAGGTTCTAATAAACGAGGAAAGGGAACAATTATAATGAGAATTAGATATCGGTCACAGCTCAGAGAGTATTCGTCCGAATTCACGCCATCTCCATGTCATGCATCGAGGTGAGACTCTGGAATGGGCAGTGTACTGGAACAGAGGCTAGGGCATCAAGGATTAGCCTCCTCTTGGAGAAATGGCATTTGTCATCGCTGCATGAGAAAGAGATTTTCCACAAAGTCTTTGGAATCAACTGCGGGGGTTATCTCTGCCAAGGCCATAGACTGGTTACGCACTGAGCACATCATAATGGGCCATCTTGATGGCATCGTTTCTTTCGGCATACCTACTCCACATCTTCTGTGCCGAGCAAATCATAAGGCTTTCCCCTCGAATTCTGATGGTGAAATAGACATTGTGGTTTATTACTGTCCCGAGTTCTGTCAGGCACGCAACATGTACAGGAATATCGGACCATGCCCGACACAACTACGTGAAATCCTATACAGATGGGGTATCTTGTTAGCTTTGGGTTTCACTCGCTGTTTAGAAGATAATGGGTAGATGATGGTTACAATCAAGCTTTTTGAACTCCGATAAAGACTGATCCTAACTAGACTTGCTTCACCGCAGGATTGTGCTTCCCTTCGCTATCAACATTGAACATGTAGGGCTGGTCAGCCGCACCGTTGGTGAGAGCTTCCTCTCGACTCCTCCGGAGCATCCAGGGTGAATTCTTCATTCCCTTGTGCCACTTTCTTCCTTCGTATTCAGCTTCAATGGGCTTCTCTCCAACACCCTGAAGCTCCTTGGCCCGTTGCTCGATTCTTTCCCAAACGCGAAGAATATTCTCTCCAGCCAATAGTCGAATCTGTTGGTCTGTAGCTCCCCTCTCCATTAAAAGTTGAATCAAGTCAGGGAATTTGGAAACGTCTTCGAGACCGATGGGTACAAATGGAGTGCCTGAGAAGTCGCTTCCGATGCCCACGCATTCCCAGCCGCAAACATCGGCGATATGAAGAATGTGATCAACCACGTCGTGAATCGTAGCCTGGTCTGGGTTCTTCATGTTGAGGAACCTATTCACAAAAACGGCCATGACTATTCCTCCGTTCTGCTTGACGAGCCGTAGCACATCATCAGGGGCATGGCGGAGGTGAGGTTCAACAGCGTAAGCTCCAGAGTGAGAGAAGATGACTGGAGCTCTAGTGGCGCCCAAGACATCTCGCATGGTTTGGTGTGAGACATGTGATAGGTCGACCATCATACCAAGACGATTCATCTCCTTGACTGCATCGTAGCCGAGTTTGAAAAGACCCTGATCGGAACCTCCAGCCGCCACTGTCGATGCAGACGTTCCGAAAGCGTTATCGCAGTTGTGGGTGAGAGTGATGTACCGGGCACCAAGGTTGAACATTTGGCGAATTGCTCCAATGCTCCCACCTACTTGGTGACCCCCTTCGATGCCGATCATGCTGGAGATGCGGCCTGACTTGAAAGCTTCTCGAGCACAAGCTGGAGTGTCGCAGTATTGGAGATGCTCAGGATGTTCATTGACAAATCGTCTTGTCACGTCGATCTGCTCCAACGTATCCCTCACAACCCACTGGAGACAATTTGTTAGTAACATTCAGCCCATAAGCTCATGAGGGGATACTCACAGATGGATCTTCAAAGTGCTGTTGTTGAACATCGCAGTCTACATATACGCTCCAGAACTGTCCTCCAACTAACCCTTGCCGCATTCTCTGGATATCAGTGTGACCCAGAAGCTTCTTGCTAAGATCCACCCGGCCATCGTAGATACGATTGTGTAGCTCAATTCTTAGTTGCCAGGGAAGGTCATTGTGACCGTCGATGAGCCTAGCCAATTATTAGCAAGAACCATGACAAGAGGGGGTGTCGTACGGTGTGGTCTTCAAGACACGCTTTGTACGCTCAACATAGTCTGTGGGATCGATAGGATCCTCCCGAGGCCAAATGAATGAGAAGGGGCCAAAGAATAGAGCAATCCCCGCTGCCAGGAACGGATACCTTAGCCAAGATCGAGAATTCTGGCTCTGGTGATTTGAGAGAACGGTCAAAGACCGCTCATTTTCAGCACTCGTACTGACATCTGTCTCCGCCGTGTCTTGCAAACTGGGGTTTTGTGCGTCTGCCATGGCTGAAAGGTCAATCGACTGCTTACAGGCGAAAATGCAAAGGCAATGGTGAAGGTGGGTAGAGAGAACGGCCAGGGACTTTTCCAGTTTCCGGCATGACCTGACCCGACCGTTTAAGACATAGGCGAGGCATTATTCCCGCATCTGAAGTAGGATTGATAGCCGGTCGGGGTCAGGCCGACATTATTGCCAAGAATAGTCACACGCATCCTGCATTGCGTGCTCGAAGCTACCAAGGATCAAGAAGCGAGGCTCGTCTCCGCACGACGCTGCACGTTCTGTCCCCCCAATCATGGTACCTTGTCTAATCAAGGCCAAATCCTTCGAGTGGGGTTCATGCTTGGATATGAACTTGTGTGCTTCTAGGGGAGGATGATGTATTAGTGAAGTGGAAGCTCTCACGTGAGATTCTCGCATTCAAAGGCCATGAATAACTCGCAGATATGTTGCCATGTATATCCAGCGACCATTAGTCCATTTCAAGGCACTTATGGCAGCCCGATTGGAGCTGAGTTCAAGAACGAAAAAGTCGATATGGCATTTCGGTCAAAACTCAACCCGTGGATCTCTCACATCTCTCTAGAGCAGATAGGATTCTTACTTTATAGTATTCACATAACCTAGAGACTCTGTCAGTCCTTCCGATCCAAAACTGCCCACTCTGTGTTATTCCGTGATCAGACGGAGTTGATTGGTGAAAACATCAGATATGCTTTTGACCATGCCAGAACGGCTGAAGTTCAGACCTTCAAGTTCCTTAGCCGGGGATGATTCTAATTCTGCCACGTGCCTGCTTGACACAGGTTCTTACTCGTTGGTTTAATGTTTATTTTGGCGTGGAATTTCCTCTGACGCCAATGCCTACATATGTACAGTACTGTACAGTACTGCACAGTTCTGTAGCGGGTTTACCAGATGCCACTATCACGTCACTGGCTTCACTTGCGCAGCCGATGCAGGATAAATACCCCTTGGCAGCCATGTAATCCGATGAATTCCAGAATCAAGTGAAGTCTTCCCCTTTGAGCCCAAAGAATACCAAAGTCATGTCTGATCGAAAGGTGTGTTCACAGCATTATTCATCGTTTCCAAATAGACCAGAGTTAACAAGCCTCACCTCAAAGCCCGTCGTGGTCCACTATTCGGACGCTGGTGTATATTTTAACTCGCATGATAAGATCGAGAAGTATTTCTCACTTGATGGCCACCGACGTGAGGGTATTAACCTTTCCTCTGCAGAATCATCCAAGATGACACCGGTGCCGACGTTCGTGATATCCCATCTACTCACTCGATCCCACCCATGCTGATGCCGCCGTGAGTACTCGAAACCCCGAAGGAGATTACTAGCTCAATGGCCAACTAACTTACTGTCTCTCAGGCCCCTCACTGTAGGCGCAATCGATCAGCTTCGGAAAGTAGAAGGAATGGATATACGCGAGGTGGATGAAGAATAATAGGCCGGGATTCCATGTTCACTTTTTGTCAAGATCACTGCAATTCTAGCAAACCTCCATTCTGGGTTTCCCAATGTCTCGAAGAATTACATCTTGCTCTATTCATCCCATCAACTCGACTTTTTCCCAAGCCCCACGAAGCTTTGTACAGTAGGGGGGGGCTGCCAGCGATGACGGCAGTGTAGGTCATCGATGACGTTTCTGCAGCAAGTCCATGACGACAACACAATTCAGACGCCACGAGTCAAAAAGAAGAAGTCTTTATCGTACACCAACGAGAAGAAATACAAGACCAAATAAGAACACAACTGAGGCGTAGTCATCAATTCCCCACTACCAACTGTACTGTACTGTACAGTACAGTGAGTGCAATCTTCATTCGGCCTTTCCCAAAGGATTTGTGTCCCTGAGTTCTATTGGGTTGCTCGGAAATCTCCCTCGTTGATTGGCTGCGGAACTGCCGAGGAGTCAGAACTTGTGGAGATGTCAGCACTGGCCGAGGTTGATACGACAATGAGGACTCTGATTGGATTGCTCGGAAACACAGAAGCTTCATTCGCTGAACTGTGCCTCTTGAAATTTACGGCGTGAAGTACAGTATGTACGTAGTGAGATAATGACCAAGTACGGATCTGTTGTCTTCATGATCAAGTTATAGAGCTCTTATGAACTGAAAAGCCTTTTCTGGAAGGAAATGGAAACCTGGAAGGTCACCAAGGTCTTCAACGATAGGTCCTCACGGGTCGACAAAGGCGTGGTTAATATTAACGACAACATTCCCCCCCAATCTTCTTAACGAAGAATAGGACGCGGCTATTATAGTACATACACATTCCACCTGATGAAACCTCGTGCTTATGCCGCATTATCCGGATTTGTGGTTTTATGGGATTCTATCCTGTCAGCTCCGCATGGCTGCCCCTGATAGATTGTTGATCTCTTCCGGTATGATTCACACGGTGATTGTAAACCCTGCCCCTTTCTACGTAGAGAGAATATTCACTCAAGGACAAGATTTCATCCATTCTAAGCTGTAGATAAAGTCAGAGGGTTCTTTTCCAGATGATGATGTGCATACAAACCCTCCACCAGTATGTCCACAAAGCGCATTTCTTCCTACTCTGGTCTTTATCCCATCAAACTTCTTTCTTTCCAACATGTCTGGCAATAACACTCTCTTCATGACCCCTGAGGAGTCTTGTCGGGTTCAAAGCACTGTCCGGGATCGCCTCAAGAAGCTCGACGAACAAGCTGGTCAGCCCTGGAAAGCTGTAGATTCCTATGCCTTAATCCAGCAAGCTACTTCAACTTCCCTGATGCAGGACCTCTCAGCAGCGGCGTTTGGTCTAGGAGCACCCAAGAGCAAAGAGACCATGTTGGCATATCTAGTCGGCTGCCCATACCTGCCCTGCACCACCAAACTGCAAGATCTCAAGCACATGGAGATCTCCGAGTTGAAAATGGAATCCCATCATCGTGGCTTTGTCCTTGCTTTGCGACGCGTGTCTCCAGTTGCCGAGTTAGAGGCTTCATCCTGGGCCGTTGTGCAAGGAGAGTCCTCTGATGATATGGAACGGCTTGAACTCTTCCTGCACAAGTCAAAGAATGGACGAGACGTCCTCGATATTTGCTCTGAGCTGCTGGTCAAGGAGCCCTACTATACTTTGAATAACCAAGGGGAACGAACCATCCGAGTCGATCATCCTTCCGATCTCGTTGTCACTTTGTTCAGTGAGAACCCAGAATCGTGGCGGCAGAGACATCGCATTGCTGAAGATCGAGCCAAGGCTCCAGAAAAGTGCAAGGAGATGGGCAATGCAGCCCTCAAGAAGAAGGACTTTGCGCGAGCACACGCCTATTATACCCAAGGACTGCATGAGAGTGCCAACGCACCATATACCTTGATTAAAGACCTCTATCGAAATCGATCTCATGTCAACCTTCTCCTCCAACGATTTGACGAGGCCAGAACCGATGCTACATCCTCTCTTACAGATGGAGCAGACAAGGCTCTTGATGCAAAGGCTTACTACAGAGCTGGTCTGGCAGCGTATTCTCTCGGCGATTTTGACAATGCCAAATATTTCTTTGAGCAGCATGAGAAACTTCAGCCTGACGGCCATGCTAAGTTCAACATGCAGAGGATCAAGGCACGTCTCCAGGAGCAATCTACTGGAACTTATGAGATGGCCAAGATTGTCAGAAGCCTCTCCGGGAATCAAGGCAGATCGGACGTTGCCAGCTTTTATGGTAATTTTGAAGTCAAAGCTAGCCCTGGGGCGGGCAGAGGGGTGTTTGCGACTCGTGTCATTGAACTCAACGAGATCATCATGTGCGAGAAGGCGTTTTGTGTCGTCTGGAGTTACGAGCCTGAGGCATTTTCTTCTTTGACTTGTGACACTCGAGATGATGCTGAGATCAGGGTGTTTCCTTCCGGTTTACACAAGGCAGTTGTGGGCCAACTACTCAACAATCCGTCTCAGATTGAGAAGGTCTTGGGCCTTTTTGGGGACTACACGGGCCTTGGAAAGAAGTTGGTTGAGGTCGAAGGCAAGCCTGTGATTGACACCTTTCAGGTCCACGACATCATTCAGCGAAACGCCTTTGGCCCTGGTCAACAAACCGAAGATGAAGACATCAGCAACGCGAGCACGGGTCTTTGGATAAGGGCATCATACATGAACCACTCTTGCATCCCCAACGCCAAGAAGGACTATATTGGTGACTTGATGATTGTCCGTGCCGCACGTCGGATTGTCGTGGGTGAGGAGATCCTGCAGAGCTACGACGAATCTACAGACTACGATGCGAGAACAGCGTCTTTACACAGAACTTGGGGCTTCAGGTGCAAATGTGGGTTGTGTTTGGCAGAAGAAGCAGATGGGCCGACTATACGGAAGATGAGAAAAGAGCACAAGGACAAGGCAACCAGTTTCGTCCAAAAGGAAAAGGCAGCGGGAGCAAGTAAAATGCTCATCGACAAGGCAAAGCGTCTCCGACAGGGAATCAACGAGACCTATGATAGAAAGAGATATAAAGGTCTACCCCGCCCGGGCCTGATGCAGATCGAGAGGTGGCTCCAGGAGGCTGGTGTCAGGTGGTGAGCTCGATAGTGGTGTGGGGAGGAGAGCTGTTACAAAGGGAAAAGACTCAGCGATGGGTGTGTCTTGGCGAAGTGCGATCTGGAGCGTGAGGGTCGCTTAAAGGGCACGTGCAGTTGAATCTGGAAACAAGCTGCGAAGTACCTACGATAGTTGACGGTGAAATGGGTCAGTCAATCTTTCTATTGCAGTCTAGATCTAATACCAAGTACTATGAACAGTCTGTATACCCTCCTTCACAACCTAACTTCATGTACCTCTCATATCCACCTTTGATGTCCTCCCAGTCCTCAGAGCCGAAGAAATGGCCATAGCTTAGGCCACAACTTTATCACAGCTGATACATCAAATCACTACGACTTCGATAACGGCATCTAGGCTATCATGCAATTAGTTACACCAGCAATGCCAGCACCATGGTTGGACAGGCCATTCGGGGAAGCCGAAAGATGATGCGTACAGGCGCGATAGCGCTTTGTGATAAAACCCTCATAGTACACGATTGATCCCGCCGCATACCATGTGCATCTAAGGGCGGGTCGGCAATGGTTTTATACGTCACAAAGCTGTGTTTAATCTCGGCACGGATCATGTACGTTGTTAATTGGGCATTTGGTCCTGAGCCCAACATCGGCGTTGTGATTTAAACAGAATATTCAAGTAAAACACAACATGACCCTCCCAGCCGGTGTTGAGGTATAAGCCAGTTTCTGGCTATCATCTACCTATACTACGATACCTATGAGCAGTCGACATTGATATATGATGGCTTTTGGACTTTGCTTCGACCCCAATGTCAGCAACTCTAAAAAAACGACGGCCTGAGGTTGATAGTCGCCCACATTTACCCCTCAAACGACGGCCTCAGGTTGGGACTCATAAGCACAAAAGTTCTATGAATTATTAATGACAGCGGCTCCGTTTAAGTAAACTCTTTCTTTGATTGCTAATCGCTGTCGAGGTATAAATTACGCTCTCATCTCCCCCTGGATAACACCCCAACTCGATGACTCGCCTTTTCTATCATACCTACACGTCATCAACACACTGCTTTCCACGATTCAATCACTTTCAAAATGGATCCTTTCGACATCTCCCAGAATGGATGGACAGCCGTCCCTATTGACGCCGGCAGAATCTTCCAGGCCGGACCCTACCTCAATACGCCACATTACCTCAATCTCGAGACCATCCAGTTCCCCTCGCAGGACCCCATCGTCGTTAAGGCTCAGGAACATGCCGAGACTCACCTCCTGAAGCAGACTTACAATCACTCAATGAGAGTCTACTATTGGTGTAAGCTCGCTATCTGCAGTACAAGAGTGCCTACCTGGCTGACTTGGCTTCCTTTTGGTGCCTAAAGCGACCGTTATTCTCCGACAACAGTTCCCCGAGCACGCAGCCACACTTTCACCCTCGACACTTGCATTGGCTTGTCTGTTGCACGACATTGGCACAACTGAACACAACATGAATTCTACCCGTCTCTCGTTCGAGTTTCATGGTGGCATTCAGGCTCTCAACCTTCTGGGGGAGTACGGTTCGACCAAGGACCAGGCCGAGGCCGTCTGCGAAACCATCATTCGTCATCAGGACCTTGGTACAGAGGGAAACATTACTTTCCTAGGTCAGTTGATTCAGCTGGCTACTATCTACGACAACGTGGGTGATCATCCTTCGGTCAAGAACTTTGATCAGATCATCCATGAGAGAACCAGGGAGGACGTCAACAAAGCGTTTCCTCGCGAGGGTTGGCTGGGATGCTTCGCGGACACTATTCGAAAAGAAGAGAGTCTGAAGCCTTGGTGCCATACGACTCATATCCCAGCCTTTGCGGAGAAAGTTGAGGGGAATGAGCTTATGAGGCAATATGAGTAGAGCAAAAAGGGTGGATGACGTCTTCAAGGTACACACCTAATCTGGCGTCGTGCATTCAGCCTCTATCTCGGGTTAAACAGCCATGTAGGCAACAATGCTAAATACAATTCGCCCATATATATATATATCCGTGACTGGTGAAAACAGGGCCAATCGCAAGATACACTTCAAAATCGCCATGGCCAATAACGCATGTCCAATTCTCAACGTGATAGCGTGGGAGCAATAAGCAAATATAGCTCTCAAAGTCCACTGAGCTTTTAATATTGAGCCTTCCCCGCTTCTCTTCACCGATGTTCCTCCGAAAACCTGCCTGCCTGTGTCCCATCACGTCGCATTAATAGCCACACAATGTGCTCTCTCATCACTCGGGGGCCGAATATGAGCAGATTTTAATTGGGCCTTGCTGCAGCCGCAGCTGCACCGGTGAACATGGATATTTGAGGCCTCATACCAGTTATATCCATAATCTTCGTTATGTAAGCGGATTCAGGTTCTCCGATGTGCTGTGTCACGTTGTATTCGCCTTCAGTGGGTGGGACATTTACTGGGTCTGTGGACGAATGAGTTGGAGAGTAGCTCCCAAGAGTGAGAATAAAAGCCTTCTCCTCCCCGGCTTATCGGTGTAATACAGCAGTTCCAGCACCTTTTCTTTTTCTCTTGTGTCACTTCTTGTTGATAAGCTACCCGTATTGTTCTTTCGTTGCGGCAGGTCTTCCCGCATAGACCGACATCTCCGACCATGGCGGGTCTCTCCAAGCTCCCTTCGGTCACCTGGACCCGTATAGCTTCCAGTGTACGACTCTACCGATCATCTCAGGCCGTTTCGGTAGTTGGGGAGAAAATGTACATCTTTGGTGGGGAGCTTGTGCCTCGGCAGCCCGTCGACAACAAAATCGACGTTGTCAAGGTCGGAGGACAGCTAGGTAAGCCAAGAGCCCATAGTCTGTCAATACGGTCACAAATGCTAAGTTCTTAAAAAGAATATGGCGTCCAAACACTCCCCCCACAACAGGATAGTCCTACGCCGCGTGTTGGCAGTCCCAGCACGGCCATCAATGGGGACATCTACCTCTTCTCAGGACGTGGGGGCTTGGAGATGAAGCCTATCGAAGAAAATGGCGGTCTCTGGCGCTACGAAGTATCAAAAGCTCAGTGGACTTTGTTGCAGCCCTCGGATGCTTCCGCTCCATTCCCGGCTGGGAGGAGCTATCATTGCATCACTTCTGATGGTGTCAGCAAGGTCTATGTTCACTCTGGATGTCCTCAAGAGGGCAGACTCCACGACCTATGGGTTTTCGACATCGTCGAGAGCGCCTGGAGAGAGCTACCTCAAGCCCCAGGGCCAGCGCGTGGCGGTGCTTCAATCACATTCGCTGATGGGAAGCTCTACCGCATGAATGGCTTTGATGGCAAAAAGGAACAAGGTGGCTCCCTCGACGTGTTCAACATCGAGGCTTCGACTTGGAAAACCATTTACTACAAAGCAGACGGCATCAGAGGCCCAGAGCCTCGAAGTGTCTCAACTCTGCTGCCTGTCACTGTCCAGGGCAAGCCCTTTTTGGTCACCGTGTTTGGCGAAGGAAACCCGAGCCCACTTGGACACGCTGGTGCAGGTAACATGTTTTCTGATGGATGGGCTTATGAGATTGAGCAGAACCTCTGGCATAAGCTTGATACAGTAACTGAAGGTCCTGCTCCAAGGGGATGGTTTGATGCTGATTTGGCCAGGGATGAGGCTGGGAAGGAGACCATCGTTGTCCATGGAGGTCTCGGCGAGGACAATCAGAGACTTGGGGATGTGTGGTCGTTGCGGTTTTCGGAGTAACTAGGTATTGTTAGTCTTCAAAATTGCCAAACAGTTGTTTTTTCTGGGGCACAGGGAAGAAAAAGAAGAGCCCCTTTTTGACCCGAATCCTTCCGCCATGTGCAGATGGTCCTAAGTGCCTCCATCAAAAGCAACAACTTGGCCTAGAAAATACATTATGTCAGCGGATTCCGAGGCTCCGACACCTTCACACTTGCCCTGATTCGGCTAGACCAAGCTCCTTGACTCCACTTGAGTTCCGCAGGTTAAAACCGCCACGGAGTCCGTTGCTCCGATAGACCTCACTCTTCCACAACTTGCGTTGTAACAATTGACAAGTTTCAGAGCATTTCTGACTATCAAAGTTAGCGTATAGGCCGTTTCAGCCATTTTCATTCCTGTTCTTCATGCGTCCCAAGCGAGCCTGCGATGTTTGCTACAAGAGAAAGGTACGTTTGGAACCCCTCCCCGCAAAGACGCAAGCCAAGTATTTGTCAATACTAACCATCAAGATCCAATGTGTGATAGGAAACGCCGATGAGCCTTGCGAATGGTGCAGTCATCACGATCTTGTTTGCACTTTTGATAGAGAAACACAGAAAAAGTCCAACAATGTGTAAGCTAAGTTACGACACCTTCAACGGTTCTTACTGATATGTGTCATCACCTTCAGACAAGCCATTGCCAGTGACGTACAGGAACTACTTCGAAGAGTTACAGATCTTGAGAATTCTCTCTCTCAGGCTCATTCACAGCGGGAGTTGTCGAGCCAAGCCTCGCCAAGTTCAGCACCATTGACCACATCTGAAGCCACACAAGGTACCTCTGTCTCAAGCGTAAGACCATCAAGCATTAATGCGCAAAATACTTCCCAGACTGTGCCGTCTTCTATTATCTCTCCTTCGACGACATCTATCACTTTCAAGCCTGAACCTACGGACATCGGTGATGTTGCACGACACCTGGGACAGAACTGGTTTCACAAAGGAATACCTATTCTATCCCTGAGGGGCCGGGATTGGATTCGATTGAAAACCGGAAAAGATCCTCACTTTGAACAGTTTCACCTGTTTGGTTCGAAACGCGGCTCTCATTCCCTACCATTAACCAATTTTCCACATGACGAGCTTCACAAGCTGCCCGACTGGCATTATACTCAGAAGTGCATTGACGCTTTCTTCGAATCTTCTTTTCGCTTCTTCTTTCCCGTTCTTGATCGATTCCTTGTCCAAGAGACGTTTGAGTTGGCCTATCGGGATCCTGACGAATTATCTTTCACGCGCTCTAAAGTATCAGCCAAGGCCTGTATCCTGGCCGCCCTTCCCATGATATCGCGTACGATAAGGCCCGAGGGTGCCCCATGCCCCCTCAAAAGTGGCGTGTACGCGAACCAAGCACAGTCTCTCCTAGGCCTTGTCTCTTGGGAGGCAAGCCTTGAGGGTCTGCAGGCAACTCTCATGTTGGTGGGTATTCCTAAGGCCGGTAGAGCCGCTCACAGATGATTTGGCTCATCGTTGAACAGCAAATCTATAGAACCTCGATTGGAGAGTGGGAAGACGCTTCTACACTTCACTCAGTTGCCTGTCACATGGTTTGCAGCCTCGGTGGACATTTGTATCGGCGGACGACATGCGAGCCTCATAATCTCTCTTCCGAACGAAGGCATCAACATACTAGAGTACTCTTCTGGATGTCGTATATCTTTGATAAGGAGATATCCCTTCGATCCGGTCAGCCTCCTTTGCTCACTGAAGACTACTGCGACTTGACCGCCCCTGAAGGATACCCCGGCCGATATGAATGTCGGTCACTTGCAGACCAAGATGACAGCTCCTTCAACAGGTTTATGTCCTATCTCCCAGGAGACCTTGGCCTGGGCCATATTAAAGAGAAGGCATGCCGCCTGCTTTACTCACCCAAATCATTCACCATCGACGATACACAGATTCTTCGTCACATCCGCCATCTAGATATTGATCTTGAAAGTTGGCGATCTTCCATCCCCGTCAAATATCGGCCCAAGCTCTCTATCACACCTGGAGGCCCGCTATTTGATTGCGAGATGGACTCTTTGCAGCGCGTGATATGCTTGCATTTGCAGCTGGAATATCATTATCTATTGACAACCATTCATACCGCTGTTAGGAGATGTGGCGCCGCATATGCGGAAGCCCCAAATCTTCCTGACGATCTTCACAGTGTCTTCCATTCCAGCAGCGACCTATCTTTGGAAGCGAGTCGTTCAACGTTGACATTGCTCAAGAGCCATATCAACATCCTGACAGAAGAGGCGTTCTGGTATGACTGATTATTGATCATTTCCTTGCATAAGAGATCGGGACGAGCTGACCCTACTCACAGGCGCGTTGCTTTCTACCCCACCGTGGCAGCTATGTCCTTATTCATGAACATCCTGATCCACCCTATTGATCCACGAGTACAGGTAGATCTCAGTATCCTGGCATCGACCATCTCAATATTCCAGAGTGTCTCTGTGCAAAGTCTAACCAGCGATGAGATTGACTATATACAGGAGATGAGCGGTTTCATCACAGAACTTGTACGACTTGGAAATTGTGCCATCTGGCAGGCGAGAAGGGAAGAAACACAGGCAGCAAGGCATATAGACCTAGATGAATAAGAACTATGATATTGAGAGTTGACAAGGCGAAGTGGGAAGTATACATTAAAACGTGACTAAAAATCTATAATGAATTATTAAATGAGAGAGTTTTAACCAAGAGAAACAGTGAAGCACAACCATGAGAGGCCATGCTGTGTCATTCTAGCATATCAATCCAAGCTCATCAATCTTAGCACTGGGAAGCTCGAGCATAGAATCCTGTTCATTTCCTCCAGAAACGGCTGCCATTCACTGCACGATTACCAGGTTTCATATTTAGAACGAATCAGCCCTGAAATATTCATTCTTCTTTTTCTGACGTTGATGTCTCTACTACATGCCAGATGGGTTCTGTTTCAGCGTTCCATGTTGTGGGACTTGGCAGAACAGGATCAGCTGACAATCCAGGGATAGGGGCCAGTATCTCAGCCCACCATTCTTTTTGTCTTGAGACTTAATCGTATCCTATATTCCCCATTGCCCAAGGAAATATACATCACTATTCTTCTACATGCGGATTTTTCTCACTTGTAGGACCACTTATTCGTTGTTAACAATTAGTCCTTTCTGTCTAGCCTCACCTCACGCCACTCCAACTCTGCCCTCGCAATGTCTTCTCCCGGTTGGATGCAAAGCCATCGCCATCTCATTGGAGACCGAACCCTCTCTCAAATTTGCCTCCCATCCGCCCACGATGCCGGAACCTATCACCTCAGATTTGGAACAATTGGGGGCGGTCAGAACGTCGTCTTGACGCAGACAAAGTCCATGCTGGACCAGCTCCATCTTGGCGTCAGGCATCTGGATATACGGGCAACGTATGCCTTCTTACCGGGTTCTTTCCACGACCCCCTCAACGACACCCGAACTGGCTGGTACTGTGGCCATTACACACCTCAAGGTCAAAAATTTGGAGTCGGCTGGCAGGGCGGCAGCGGTGCTTCCATTGATGAACTTGTTGAGCAGGTCAACGAGTATACGCGTGATCATGGCGAGCTAATCATTCTCAAAATCTCGCACGTCGTGGTTCTTCGACACTCTAAGCTCTGGGCCATCGAGGATCCCTTGACACTGGACCATGTGACCAGCTTGATGCGGTCTCTTGGTCAGCTGAAGCAATTGTTCAAAATGACAGACGCCTCCGGGGGCAAAGAGAAGCCTCTACACGACTACACGCTGAACGAATTTGTCGGAACCGGCCAAGCCGCTGTGGTCGTCGTGATTGAGGACCTCGACAAGATTTCTGCTGATGTAGCTTTTGAACATGGATTCTGGCCCAGGACTTCTCTCTCATTCAATCAAGAATCTGTCACACATACTCAGGGTACAAAGGAGGCAATACTTTCGCTTTTGCTGCCTGGCAACAACAAATTCACTGTGCTCAAGCTCGCCGAGGCGGTGCAACAGAAGCGGTTCCCCTGGCTACTACAAGATCTTGCCAACGATGAACTGACTAAGTCTCTAATTGAGATGGACAAAATCGAGAACGCCGATCTTCTCACTTTTTGTCTTGCTTCTACCATCTATCGACTCTATCGGGACAACGACCAAGAGAACCTGCCTGTCATTGTATACGGTGGCAATCTTATAACAGATCCGGCGGTTCAAGCAAGAGTGCAAGCCGCTATTGATCACGGGGAAAGTCTGGTGGTGGACAACGAAAACTTGATCGATACTTGTGATCCTAGATCCAAGTCCTGTGCTGTTTTGTACTCTCAGAGCGGCATAATCAAGGGTCGCTGGGCAAGTGAATCTTTGGTTCTTCACTTTGAGCACGACATTCTCTATCTTGAGTATGGTGAAAGTGATATTCTTACCCAACGCCGCTACCTTGAATTTTTGAGAGCTAGTGTCGAGATACCCAGCCTGAACATTTCGAATCAAACCGTCGTTGGAGGAGACAAGAATGATCCTCAGAAAGGGGTCTGCAAGTCTTGTGTTATCCGCTATCGGCTTCCTAATGAGAGGGAGATTTTCGAGAAGAGTGTCCTTGAGGGTAATGATTTGGTATGGCAAAAGCGCCGAGGTTGAAGACGCATCATGTCACCGCGGGTTGAATAGCGGGCATAGAGTTCCCTATAGCGTAATGTGTGATGAACACTGTTTCAGGAGACACTCATCCTCCCACTCCTTTAAGTAAAATTCTTACAGCCTTTAGTTGAGTGCCATAATCAACGTAGTAGGCCTATTCTACTGATGTTAAATAGAAGATATCGCAATGTGGCATATTCACGTTACCCCCTCCTCCTAGGGGCTCACCCTCTCCGTTTCAGCAAACCCTATCTAATGATTCAAAAGTGTTATCTTCAAGGACGCTGTTGAGGCTCTGTTGGTTGATTTTTAAGTTTTCAATGTTCTTCCAAGGCATTCATTCGATAGGCATCCTTGTCACAGCGACGCATGATTGACTTTAGCGGGCGTGTGCTAAAGCTGTACTATCGGTTTTCTCATATCATCAGATGTAGTGATAGGACTCAAGGTGTAAGTCATTTTGATACTAAATATAATAGGTATATTTAAAGCTCTTGAAGTAAACCTACTATTTAAGCCTAACAGTTCCAGCCGCCATCAACGTTATAGACAGCGCCAGTTACAAAGCTGGAATCATCGCCCAGAAGGAATTGACTACCTTCGCAACTTCTTCCGGCTTGCCAGGTCTCTTAATAATCTGAAGTTTGACCTCGTCGTTTACGTCGGGGTAGGCCTCGGCTTGAGTCATAGGCGTATTGATAACACCTTTAGAACATTAGTAAAAAGTTGACCATAGCAATATGTCCTATTATGAGATAACATGGACACGGTTGAGATTACGTACCCGGTGCCACGCAGTTCAGACGAATGCGAGGGTTCTCCTTTGCAGCAGCCCGCGTCAACCCAATCACTGCATGCTTACTCGCACAATATGAGCCGTTTGTGGCGAACCCCTGAAGGCCACAGATGCTTGATGTAGATACCTAATGATGATGACTGTAAGTACTCCAGGACCTTGATGGCACACCTAGAGCCACTAGCATAAGGATGCGGTTGAGACTCACAATACTTCCCCCGTCTTGCATACTTCTGATTTGGGCTCTCACACAATTAAAGACACCCTTGGCGTTGACGTTCATGTTTAGATCCCACATCTCATCCGTCTCCTCTGCGATGGTGGCAAATGTGCAAATACCAGTCATGTTGACAGAGCCATCAAGCTTGCCAAGGACACGGACAGTCTTTCCAATCCATTCATTAACCATGGTGCTCTTGGTGACATCAACCATGGTAACGATATGGCCTTCACCCGGCAACTCCCTCACCACGTCGTTCAGTTTCTTTTCGTCTAGGTCTCCCAGGGATAGTACTGCGCGTACCAGTCTTCCCATCGACCAATCGGTGACAACCTCGGCTGATGTCTGCGCCGTACCGTCACCAGCGTTACAAGATGATGGTGAACCTACCTATTGGAATTCGAATGGGGAGTTCAATCCGATGCCGACGGACCCAAGTCCCGCCTCTGATGCCGTCCTCGGTGCAAATGATTACGTTGGTAATTCAGATGAGGCGAATATCGACGCCGAGTTCTCCGTACCGGAAGAGTCTGGGACCATAGACTCATCCGGATTTGTCCAGTACTATCTGGACAAGCTTTGCCCTCTTCATTCATTGATACAGGGGCCCGAGGATCCATTCAGAATGTTTGTTTTGGACTACCTTCAGGACTCATCACTGATTCGGGATTGCATTGTTAGTATATCTGCCATGCATTACCATCAAAACAGGATGGACATGATATCAGTATCGGTCGAATGCCATTCAAACGCCATACAGTCATTAGCATGTGCAATAGCTAGACTTGGAGACCAGCGGTGCCTTGGTCCATCTCTAGGTTTAGAAGATGGCATCTCCCGCATCTGGAAGCTCAAGGTGGCTCTATTTGCGTCAATTATCTTGGGGTTAAGCTCAGTAAGTGACATTCCCCGGCTATTGCCTCATCAATTGCAAACGATTTGTGTTTTCTTTGTTCCGCCTGAAGTGGCTGCATGGGTTGTGCTGACCAACCCTAGCCATGGTACGACCCAAAAGATTTGGGTATTCCGCATCTACAAGCAGCCCGCAGGCTTTGCGAAGAATTTCTCAATACATTGAGGAATGATTTAAACGAATCACCCGTCGATACCATGTCGGATCGTGAAAAGAGCTTTCTAATTGGGTCAATGGCCTACTGGGAAGCTGCTGCTGCCTTCACGATTGATCAGCCACTCTCCTCCATCAACTATTTACTGCCTTTCCTGGTTGAACCTGATGTCATAAACTTGAATCCGCTCACCGGAGTTTGCACACCCGTCTGTATCAACCTTGCTCGGGTCGCCGTTTGCGCCAGACAGCAACGGATGATGGCCAAGATACATCCTTTGGGATGGGACCAAGGGGCCGTCCATGCCGTGAGTCAGGACATACTCACTGTTGCGAGGACATCGATGACCTTTGTCCTTAACTATCATGCAAGTTGTCCAACTGTTACGCAAGACCTTGGCGACAGCACGCGGCGCCTCCTCCAGCTTATTTCTGAGATTTACAACCTGGCTTGTCTGGTGGAGGTATATCGCAGTTTCCCATGTCTCATGGGTAGTGATGATGATCCTGGGACCATTTCCTCTCCTGCTACATCATCTGGTGGGGGTAGTAGTGGAAGCAGAAACCAATGCCAGTCAGGAAGTCAACTGCAGTCGGCCGGGTACTTGATCGAAGACCTGGCTTTGACAATGTTGGACCTGCTTCAGGAACTTCCCGAAAGACATAATTCGACCTTGTGGCAAACAATTCCCCTCGTTATCAGCGGTAGTGTGTTGCACATCTCTGCAAAACCACTGCACTACACACGTACAGATGATTGTGATCTTTCAAGGTCAACACCGTCCTTATTACGCAAGTTACAGTCTGATGTTACTGAAGTTGACAATGCGGCAGCAACCAACATTGTAAGGGCACTTCCAAGATTCTTCAATGAGGAGTGGATCGATCCTGCTGAATGTCGCATGGAAACTGTGTGGTCTGGGATCATGGCGAATACTGCTGATAGTCTACCATTTGTTGGTAGATTACCTCATAGCGCCACAGGAAGAATGGGAACTGGAGAATGGATATCCGCCGGCTACAACTCTTATGGTATGACCAATGGACTTTTGTGCGGGACTGCCGTGGCGGAGATGGCCCTTGGGAATGATGTCAGTGCATGGTTCCCTGAAGTTTATCTGGTAAACGAGGAAAGATTGAGGGGGCCAATGTTTCAGAAGGAGAACATGACTGAGGAGTATTTAAAGAGATGTATGTCGATTGCTGGTATTAAAGATAGTAATGCCAAGTTATAATAGCTACATAGTTAACTTAGGTAGCGAGTTGCCAACGGCAGTCCGTTGTCAAAGGCCAGCGAAGCCAATTTTAATGCCCGAGGCTCACATCTAGCTTGCAATAGCTTGCAATAGCTTGCAACAGGAGCTTGTGGGGCCTTAAACAACGGCGTAATGTGCTGTTGGAAGTGCCTTGGCGCCCTGCGTTGACAGACCATACCGCGGGGATGACCAGCTGTCTTGCAAGTGAG
Organism: Fusarium euwallaceae; assembly: GCA_002168265.2. Lineage (NCBI taxonomy): Eukaryota > Fungi > Ascomycota > Sordariomycetes > Hypocreales > Nectriaceae > Fusarium > Fusarium euwallaceae. Next base: position 190,115 of record NHTE02000007.1, read on the forward strand.
CTTGTTCTCGGTACGGCAGAGAGCTAGCAGCAGAGGATGCCCCATAGACCTCTTTGCTGCTAAGGTTAAGCCAGGAGATTACTCAATACGAACGGTGCATAGAGGGGATAACTCGGCCTCATGGCGGGTTTCTTCCGAGGTGCTGCTAGAGGATCATCCGATAGGGCCAGTCAAGGAAGAATGTTCCTCGCTGGTCAACGGTTTATGTGACTAGAAAATGGAGTTTTGTCACCGGAATAAACAACTAAACCTACTGTTGTAAGACGAAGAGAGTTAATGAAACTCGGGATTTGTCTATTAAGTAGATTTAGTATCACAATGAAATAAATATCTACCTATAAGGTATGGTGCTTTATCGTTACTTATGCATATATAGCTAGGCACTCAATAATTTGGCTTGTCCGTTTTCAGTGTTTGCAAATCTTAAGACGAATGATCGCCTCGAGTGCTTAGGGTAGAGGTCAAGGGTGCACACTCTGTCTTATGCGAAGCCTTATATTTTAACTTCTCATGCCAAATTGTCAACCAATCACAACTCGTTCCGGGCGAATGGTTTAGTGGTATAATACTCCCTTAGCAAGTTCTTCACGAAGATCTGGCCTCTGGGAGTGGTCCAGGGTTCGATTCCCTGTTCGTCCAACATGGGTGGTTTAACTCCACTATTATCCGCTCTTTTTGACACTTCCTCTCTTTTTGCCTGCTTGAATTTGAATCAATCACGGATGAGACGAGAGGGCACAGATGCATTCTTGTTGTCAGTTGTACCCAATGCTGGCTGGGGTGGAAGAATGCCTGTGGTTGATGTCGGACTGGTCTGCTCGGCACCAGCGTCGCCGGACGCATCTTTCTCGCACATGGCGCCAAAAGCGTAACAAAGGTTCTGCAAATCGACTGCACTGAGTCTCCAAGTTAAACTTTGATTTAACCATCCTACCTACTTGCGAATAAGCACAAACCCTCAAGCCTCAAGAGCCACACTGGCCAGCAACAAACTGCCTCGACAACTCGTTAGGTGGAATCTCCAGCCCGCATCGTCCCGTATCATCGCAGACGCCGTTGAATGTGCCATCAGTACATGCCTGACCCTCGAAATCGGCCGGGTTTCCATTTCCTCCATCATCATTATTATCATCGTCGCCGTTGTTTCCACCAAAGAAATCCCTAAATGCCTCCTCCGCCTCAGAGTTATCGAAGCCACACTGGCCCGAGACACGTTGACGGGATAACTCGTTGGGTGGGATTTCTAGGCCGCATCGACCGGTGTCGTCGCAGACGCCATCGAATGTGCCGTCAGTGCACGCTTGACCTTCGAAGGAGGCAAAGTCGACGTTGTTGTTGTCCGAGTTGTTGGGGTTGGCGCCGCGGAATCTCGTTTGGGGAACTAGTATCAGGAGTCAGTTCATGCTAGTTGAGGAAATAGTTCCAGTCACTTACGTGCCAGTGAGCCATGAGTGGCGATGACCAGAGCGAAGACAGCAGACCACTTCATTTTGACTTGTGTGGAAGCAGATGGTGGATGGTGAGCTTATAAAGGCTAAGTAGGACGACGAAACCACCAGGGCTCAAGGGAATTAAACTGAATATTAACAAAGTAATGTGACCTGCACCTGAAGCAAAGATGGCTAGTAAGCTGATGGCTGGTAAAGAAGGTAAATGATAGGTCTTATATACAACAGACTGTATAGTGCCACATCTAATATTGTTGGGTTGAGGTAAGCTAAGGTCTCATCTACGCGCTCGAGAAACGGTATGAAGTGCGAAACGAGTCTCGAAGTCCCAAAACTCCAGTAACTATCCCCTTTTGAGAATGACAATAGTGTCATTCCTGAGACGGAGACGCAGAAGCTTCCACCTTTCAGGTCAGCACGTTTTAGCAAGCGCTAAAAATGGGGGGCGAGTGCCTTGCGATAGCCCCGTGTATCATTCAGCTGGCTAGCACGAAATTCTGATACTCGCCCAGTATCAGCCAAGCGCAAGATGATGCTCAGGCGAACGCGAGGTAGCACTGTTTCAAGTCCGTAACGCGATGTCCCGAAACCTCGAAACTGGCCAATCAGAAGTTTCATGACAAAACAAGGCCAAGTCATATTTCATGCTCCCTAATAGGCTTAATGTTAAGCGTATACAAGTCAACACCTTGAATAACGGTCAAAACTCAGTCGTCTCTTTAGTAGCCCATGAATAGACTGGGCCGCAAAATGAGAGCGGAAGGTGCTAAAGCTTAGAAAGCCCCCTCTTCGTTGCTTCTTGCAGCTCCTTGTTGATGTCATATCCATATAACCAACGCTGGACCTCCGGACAAGTCCAACGGCTCGGAAATGGTGCTTTTATTTCTTTTCCCAGTTGAGAAAGAAACAGTTCATCACGAGCCTGCTGTTCAGGGCCATCTTTCATATGGAAAGCGTCACGCTACGACTGGTTAGATGTAAATGGGACTGAAAACAAAGACACCTACCTGTTTGAAAGCTTCCTTCACAATGGCCTCCCCTCGACTTTTCCGGAGTCTTTCGTACATCCTAACAGCACTCGGAAGTTGGTTTTTGCTCTTGATCTTGCCGAGAAGGCGCCCAAGAACTGCGCCGTCTTCAATAGCGGAATTAGCGCCCTGTGCGAGATAGGGCAGCATCGGATGGCATGAGTCGCCCCTGCAAGGAGTAAGCATTTTAGAGTGGTCTAGTGCAGTCTATGGCGTACACAAATACGAGGTTTGACTCTTCGTTGACCCAGTTTTGAAGCTGGCTTCCTAACTATTCGTCAGAGCAAAGCAAGTAGGAACAAGTGAGAAAGCAACAGACTGTGCATCAACTTCCACTTGTCGACCCTCTTCACCATGTCCAGGAACCTTCCAAGAATAGGGTCCCACCCTTTGAACAAGGCTCTCATTTCATCGACGGATGCAGTTTGTCGTTTGACTCCTTCGGGTAGGTCATCGGGTACCAGGAGGACGATGTTATACATGTTACCCGCACGAAGAGAATAGCCCACGGCATGCGCTTCTGGTCCAATCCAGAAATGGACTGCAGGCTTACTCACCCATGCTCTAAGCTGGGGGTCATCAATGTCATTTAGATGCAAAAGTATTCTGTATGCCAGGTCACCAGTTGGCAAGGGGGGTTCCTCGACACCAAGGAAACACTGTCGACACTGCGACCAGAGACCGTCGGCAGCCACGATGAGGTCCGCTTTAGCTGTCAAACCAGACTCTGTGATGACCATTGTCTCTTGGAAATCGATCTGCATAACCTTTTGCCCAAGATGGATCTCCACCCCCAGCTCGTGTGACCTTTCGTGCAAGGCGTTGTGGAGATCGGCACGGTGTAAGGCGATGAAGGGAGCTCCGTATTTGTATCTTATCTTCTTACCAAAGTCTTTCTCCATCGCAAGAATCTTGCCATCGGAGTAACGATGTATGGCGAGACACGTAGGTTCTGCGGCCAGCTTCCAAAGCTGGTCTGGGACGTTCCATTCTTTGAGTATCCATGAGGCATTCGGTGTGATCTGTAGGCCTGCGCCAACCTGAACGTCGTTCAATAATGGTCATATTAGGCTTAGGGAAAGTTCTCGAATCTCACCTCGCCAAGCTCCTTTGCAGCTTCGAATATTGTGACGCGATGGCCTGACAATGAACACGAGATTGCGGTTGCCAGCCCACTAATACCAGCGCCAACCACGATTATGTCTAGCGCCGCAGGATGTTCAGGTTTAGTTTCCATCTTCCTTTATTGCGTAGGTAGGTAGGTATGAAGAACCAAAGTTGAACCGTTTCACTAGATAACTTCAGGTTATGTTCTTCTAAACCCCTTGTCATGCTCAACATTCAGGGAGGGGTGATGACCGTGACTCAACAAATGCCGTGCCCAGTGTGAAACATTCTTGGACACAGAATTGCCATTCCCCGCACCCAAGATGGTGATGATCGACAATTCAATGAATGCCATTGGTGTTGATGAGCGGGTATTGTGGTGGTTCAGTATGCTCATATCCAAGGGAGGTGAAGGATGAGACATTCGGATGGAATCCATATCGTTGCCATAGACATTTAAGAATACGTGTTGTCCAAGAACATTGCGAGGAATTTTGGGTCTCGGCAGTCGAATCTTCTTCATCGGCAAGTTATATGAGGTTCTTAGACCTTGGGGCCGATATTGAGGCCCTCGAGTCTTAGACGCAAAGGTCCAGCCATAAGGAATGCAAAATGGGGCTTTAATATCAATAGGAAACAGAACTCAAAAGGCTAAATTGTCTCACCGGCCGTCACAGGCCCCAGCCGAATTACAGTGGCTACTGAGATGTTCAAATAAACAGTGGTAAATCGAATTTCTTTTCTGAGACTATCGACACCTTTATTGCTAAATTATGGCACGGGGTCGAACCATTTTGTCTATCGGTTATCCCGACTTCATGGCACGGGGTCGAAGGATGCATCTTTGAGGGGTTCTAATGGATGTGTGAGATGCGCGATAGCCGTTGACATATTCTCGCCACATGGTGATATCAAACATGGGCGAGGCCGGCAAGTCAGCACCTCGTCATGGGATGGAAACGGGTCGTTGGAAATAAATGGGGAACAAATAACGTCGGGGGAAAACAGAATGGAACATCTAAACCATCAGACGCGTAATGCAAATGCTCAACATCTACAATTCAGGAGTCCAATCCTTGAGACTGCGTTGATCCTGATAGAAGATGGGCATACGCAGCCCCTTTATCTGAAAATTAGGGCCACAAGATTTGAACGCCATAGGTGGAAACAAATTACAATACCCGCGTTTAAGGAGAATTGCTGCTTCTTGTAGGCGGCTGCGGTAGTAATTAAGTGTTTCAAATGGTTCCGAGATAACCGAAGCGCCTTTTGGAGGTCAACTGCCGGCGATGATGGTTGGCTTCGTTTGATTGACGATCACTGTCAAGCTAGTTCCCAGACCAGCTTAGCTCTTGCGTGTCATGTCCAAAAATTGCCTGTTTCGAGAAGCCACTCCATCGTGGCGGCAACTGGTTGATGGTGTCAGAGTCAGTGGCTGCGCGCTAAGAAGTTGGGGGTGTCGGCATTCATGGAAAAGACGGCATATTTGTACGCAGCCTTACGCGTCCTGTCAGCCATCCTTGATCACGGCCTTGGACATGTTGCTTGGGGGTAGGGTACAGTAGAGGAGCATGCAAGAGGCATTTCAGGCCTCCAATCACGCTCTCTAATTGCCAATGATCACAAGATCGCATCTGTAGGTGAACGTCAGCCTGTCAAGTACCTGCTCCTGAATCAGCCTCAAGTACGATGCAGCCAATAAATACTATGGATATTTACCGCCCATCAACAACCTATCAAAGAACTCCCCCAAGATCAACCCCGGATGTCACCGTTCAACCTCCGTTTCAGACTCTACGCCCCCCGTTTCCAAAACGGCCCAGAATCTTGGTCCAATAAGCCGAACACCATTAGCCTGGTTCCATACGATTGCTCTATACGAGGCCCCACGGCCCCGGCTAGATCGGATGGTGGCATGATGCAAGGACCAACAAACGCTTGAACAAGGGTCCTTGCTAAGAATATAAATGGCATTCGGGCCTTGTTGTTCGTGGCGCTCTCTCATATCCATGGCAGTTTGCTCTTTCGACCATCACGGCTTCGTTGTGACACTATGGTGTCCTACAATGGCCGGACGCGCATAGTAATCGCGGCAGCTGCGATTACTACGTGCATCTTTATCCTCTTTACTGTATTTCGGGTCACATTTGATGCTGATGGCTTGGCTATCGCCCCTGCCCCAGAACATCCCTTCTTCTACGACAATGAGTCGCAACCCACGGATGCTAGACATGGCGTGGAGGATGAGACACACGACGATAAGAAGGAGGTGGAGGAATTGAACAACCCTTATCGCAAACGACCCGGTTACGAAAACGACTATCGACTACTGACGAGTCTACGGAATAGCATGGGCTTTTACAACAAAATCGACGTCAAGAAGACGGGCTACCAGATCATGAACCCGACACTCCTCGAGATGCCGCGAGGTAGCAACAGTGCTCACGACTTCCTGGTTATTGCACGGACACTACATGTCGACAAGGTTATCAACGGCACAAAATACAGACTCGCTCGTCAAGTCGCCACCTTTGCCAACCTGACATACACTAAACTTGGACGACCGGTATTAAAATCGAGAAACAGATGGGCCAAGCTCATTGTGCAAGACTTTAACGGGCCAGAACACCATTGCCAGAATCAGCCCGACATGGACAAGTATATCGGCCCAGAAGATATGAAGCTATTCTGGACAAGGAAGGGCGAACCTCTTCTCATCTTTACATATCAAGTCAACAGCGAGGTGCTTTGCCAAGGGCAATTCATTGTCGACGTGCGAGCAGCACTTCCAGAGCTTGAACGTGTCTTGGGAGAAGAATACTCCAAGAAGATGCCCCCGATTCAGTTCAAGACACCGGTTGGGCTTCGTCGCCAGCCTCCATCAGGACAAGAATCCCATCCCCGATACCAACGCGAGAAGAACTGGGCGCCCGCCCAGTCCCCCTTCAGCAACGAAGATGAGCTCCTGTTCATGGTAGAACCAGGCCAATTATTCCGTTGGACGAAAGACGATGAGCCTGTCGAAGAGGTTGTGGCCGAAAAGGACCAAGTCTCGGCGGTCGAGGCGCCGTACCCAATTGGCGTTGAGCCTGAAGACACATGGCACAGCGACAAAATGACGTGTATGCATGACGTTATGCTCTCAGACAAGAACGTCCACCAGTCCAGTCCAATGCTCAGCCTCACGCTTTGTAATAGAGGCGATTGCGAACCGGATGAGCAGAACACGGTCATGTTGGGCATGGTTCAACGTCGACGCGACACATGGGAAGCTGGTTATCTGTGGTACGATCGACGGATTGCGGCGTATTCAGCTGCGCCACCATACAACATGGTGAGCGTGAGCAGAAAGCTCTCGTATCACGGGGAGGTAGACGGGCAGTACATCTGGACAGGGAGCATGGTGTATTTTACGAATCAAACGGACGAGTTCCCACGGAATCACGGATTTTTGGATGACGAGATTTGGCTGAGCTTTGGCATCAAGGATTCTGCGGCAGGGTGGATAGACATCAAGGCGAGGGACCTCATTACGGATCATTATTTATGTCAGGGCGCATCGGATGGGTATAAACAGTATAGACTTAATCTTGAAGAGTGACTTACGGCTGAGAAGAAGCTGCACTCTTTCTTTGTTTCTGTTTTCAACATGATTAATTAATTGTTCGAATGAATGCAGTGTCTTGGTGATACGAGTCAGCCAACCACCATGTCCCGTCCCCTGAAGGGTAAGACGGAAGCGTGTGGAGCACAGATCGACAAGGGCCACAAGGCAATTCCCGGCCCTTACCGATTTACCGCTGACAATGATAGCGTGTTTGATATGAGGACATCAAAGAGCCAAGAGATAAGAATGCTTTAACTCAAGTCTTGGCTTCGTAAAGCCATCCATCCATGGCATTGCATCCATCCATCAAAGCTTTCTTTCAGCAAGGGTTACACACGTTGCGCTCGTTTAGCCTGCACTGACACCTCGCCTACCCACACGCTATTGCTACGCTAGAAGACTCTGTGGAATCCCTCAGATCGTCCTGATGCAATTTCGCACGGGTCTTTTGTCGCCTCCTCAGCGGGCCAAGATGTCGTCTCGCCTAGCATGGAGTGGAGTGGAATCTCGGATGCATCACGATGAAAGAATCATGAATTCTGATCGTTGGCTGAGTTCAGGAACCAACTGTCGACTTCATCATCTGGCTAGGTATAACCTTAAACGACCACTTCCATTCCCTGCAAAACGTCCTCGTTAAGGTTGCAGATGTCATGGGACTTTTCTCCGTAGGTAGTTATACGAGAAATCCTTCCCTTCAAACCCAATGTCGCAGTCCATCCTCTATTGGCCTCGCGTAGGCCAACAAGTGACAGGGGTCCATCAGTCCACCACCTGGCTATACGAGTGTGGCTTGAAATTATCAGCACCAAGTGGGAAGACAAATTTTTTACAGCCGACAATCTTGGCCACGGGCAAGCCTATCGAATCATTCTCGGTGTCATCGGGCTCATTGCGAAGAGCTATCAATGAAGCACGTTATTACGAGGATCTGTCACCAGACGGGATCGAACGAGCAGGGGCTGTTCATCTCTTTCTCTACCTAATTAGAGGTCGCGCGTCAGATATTTCCATTCTTGTTTTGACTCCGCGCTACGGAGATGAGATGGTCCCTGGACCGGCCCTTGACTTTGATGGATCCCGCCCTGCATCATCCCGTCGGGTCGGCGGATGCGCCTTGTTGCGGCCAGATCTTAACCAACAAGCCCTAAACTAAGCTTGATTTTACCCACGTTTCCCAAAGAGGGCAGAATTTGCGCTCGTGACTGTTTAATTACTGTTCATATCATAACTGACGGTGCAGCTGTCCACGTTTCATCAGGTTGAGTAACATGACCAGGACCCTAGGGTGACTGATGCATTGCATCGAGTGCTTGCACACACGAACCCATGTCTAAATGTGTGGGCTGAAAAATCCCTGCTCCGTTACGGGCCCGTCACTGACACCGTTATTCATGACAGGTCTTGGCTGCCAAGGTCGAACGACGACCTTTCTGTCAATTGTAAACCGTATTTTACTGTCACGGTATCACGTCAGGCAGTAGGCCTAGATTCACAGCACCATTCAGGGATGCCTAGTAGGTAGGTAGGTGTGTTTACCAATCCTGCTTCTTATTGACAAGGAGTCCAAACAACACAAGCATATTAAAGGTAAAAAGGGCCTACTTATAGCATAAAATATTACCTTCGCTATCCATTATGAGTTTTAAAATAAACATATGTGATCAAACAAACGACCCATCAGCTTTGAGCCAGTCTTTTTTTGCTCTAATTCTCATGTGTGCCTTCCGCTCCTACATGGAGAACATCTGGGAATGTAATTTGCTTGATATAAAAGAAATTCTATTGGAGTGATAGTGGAGCATTGCGTTAGGAACTTGAAAGACAGGTTAGAACTAAATATACTTGCTGCGGTATCCGCGGGGATTGAATAGAAAGTACACATCATTAATATCAGCAGCAAGCAAATATAGCTCTGTTTTTCAATCAACAGGAGATAACATATTTTTTTAATTCTATTATTGAGCGCCTCTCTTGGGTTTGGGATGGTTACCCTCAACATTTCTGATGATCTCTATAAGACAAGCTTTGGATAAGTTGCCGAATGGCTGAACAAGCCGATGTCACACGCAAGCAATGAACAGACTGTAAAAGTATGTTTCATCATTTAATCATGACCAAATAACCCGTAACAAGTTGCTCATCTATCCAGAAGATATCCACGCGAGGATCACGTGTCTCCCGACAGGATGCCATGCCATCACCATAACCCTGGCTCTTCAACAACACCACTCTTATTTGTGAGTCTCGCTGCACCAGATAGCAGTCTTCTTGTACAAGACTACATTGCCATCATCTTGGACTGAAACCTCGACGGTGCTGTCTCCCGTAGGCTCAGCAGTGTCGGAGGCCCAGACAGCATTGCCGTCGTTGTCGCTGGAAGACGCGGTTAGCTCATCGTAGGAAGACACAACCAGGCAATATTGGGCTTACTAGATTACGAAATTTCCGTCCTCTTGCATATGAATTCCTTGAATATCGTCGCGCTGCTCATCGGTGGTCTGGAACTGGCACTCCCCGTCCCAGTAGACGGCCAGTTTACCATCCTCTTCCATTTTTAGTTCGACGGAACCATCGGGGCTCCATAGACTCTCGCCGACCTTCAGCCACTCGCCATTCTTGAGTGTACCGGACATGTTGTGTGGGGGTTCGGGTGTAAGGGGCAAGTTGGAGCTGAGGGCCTGGTGTTGTAGGTGTGGATTATGGGAGCTGGGCCAGCGGAGGGATGCGTGCTTTTTATACTTCCCTTCTCTTCTTTCAAAGTGGCTTTGTCTGGCAATCTGGCCTCGTGCCGCCCCCAACTCGCTCCCTCGTAGGCCTCCAATATGTCTTTGCAGCGCCAAGTCCTCTGCGGCTGGATATCTCGTAACGGCATATCTTGGCGTGGCCTCCTCTCGTGGACGACGTGGCACATGCTTCCCCCCTGCCTATCCGCAAATAGAAAGGACTTGGCAAGACATACAGGCTGGACTTGGGCGGCTATTCGCAACCAACTAGTAAGGAAACAAGGCATGGGCGATTTCATTATAGCCTAGTGGGCGTGTTGCCGTTCACATGTGGCCTCTTGGTAGCAGATATATTTTCGGCATCAAGCATTGTTTTAACCGAAACAAACGCACTCCAGTTCAACTTCAACACAGATCACAACACAAGGCTCGTAAGCTGAACTCCGCTACGAACCAACTTGACGACGCTGAGCTCACCACCCATGCGAAGATCGTCAAGCTGGATCTATCATGGCGGGACTGGACCGTGTGGGCTGTGTACCAGCTTCTCCGCACGCCAAGAGGGGGAGGGCTCTTGGGTGTCTTACACGAGAGGTGCGCCTCGTGTGTCGTGATTTGCCAGGTTGGCCGTCACCACGCTGGTGAGCGCCTTGCAGACCAAGTGAAACACTCTAGTAATGTTTGTTACGTGCTTGTTTTAGTGATATCTCGTCAGATGATCATTCAGAGACGTCTTGAGAATGCGGTTGCTTTACCAGCTAGGCAAGAATAAAGCTTGCCTCTTTTATGTTAATTCAACAGAGGTTAGCCAGGCCTGCAACATAATCTGGGATAATCACAGCATTTTACTATGAAGTGGTTACAATAGGCTGCCTCCGAGGCAAGGGAAGCGAACCAGTCAACGAGACTCTAAGCAGGCAGGCAGTGCCAAAGCCACCTCATCTGCTCATTCTCGCCAAGTGCTGTGATTTATGAATGCAAGGGACAATCCAAAGCGTTTAGAGCCTCCCTTTTATTCGTAATATCTACGAATCACCAGACCTTTGTCGCCCTCCTCCTGTGCCCAAAGCGCTTTGTCCCTCTACTCGCAAGTTGGGCGCTTATCTCTGCACCACCTACCAATTCATGCACCACTCGCCAAGCCATCGAATATGACATCAACAATCTATTGGGTTGTTGGTACTTCTCTCGGCTTCTCGGATGCTCCACGTCGGCGCCAAGTGCCAGCTCCCCACAGAATCATGCAAGCCTCAGGTGGGCTGTGTAGAGGGGGACATATAGCGTTGGAGGCCTGAATGAACTCGTCTTGCACCACGATCTTTGCATAGGAGGCGTTCAAAATAGGAAACGGGTTACTGTGGACGCGTTTACCGCTTGAAAGTGATGCGATAAGCTCTAACAAGTAAGAGTATGGCCAATCTTAACAAATGCGCATAATTCTCTCGCCCGGGAAGAGTACGGGATACTGGAGTGGGTATGGGGAAGTAATCTGAGGCAAGCTAGAGTTGTTATGTAGTCTACTACTCACTCCTTCCTTCCTTAGGTATGCTATTATACACGCTACTGGGCTAAAAAGCATATCAAATATTGAGGCAAGTTTCCCGCCTGATAAAGCTACTTAGTAAACCATTCGACGACAGTCTCCCACCAACTATGTCCAAGAGACTTTTCCTGCGTTAGGGGTGTTCTCGGCTTCCTTCCCGATTCTGATGGCCTCTTACTCGAACAGATAAATCTTTTGACTAGTTATGGACACCGGGAGATATGGAGTGATCGAGGACATACAAAGGTCTCTTGCGCTTCTTCTCGGGCTCCCTGACCCCCTTGAGACGGCCGAGGAAAAGGTCAGGCGATCGACCACCGCAAGGTTGATTTCAAAGTGCTTCTGAAGAGTCTCCTTCCCTTGCTCGTACTCGTTGAGACGCACCAAGTCTATCTCTTCCAATACCTTCTCGGCTCTTGCCTTGGTATGTCACGTGACCACCCGATCTTCTCTTCCAGAGACACACGTGACCTCCACTTTGTTTCCAGCTCCTATCTACCTTGGTGCCTTGAATGTTTTTCAGTCTGGAACAATCTTCTGCTTCTTCAGGGAGTGCATTTGATTCCTAGGCAACTAGGCTCAAACTACACAGATCATCTGAAAACTTGCTGTTTCACTAACTGCAGGGAAGCGACGATATCATCAGACACCAGCGGGCCAGTGTAGTCACAGCGCCGACCCGACGCGTACCTAGAACATCTTCTTATTCCTCTTTGAAAAGTTATTGCCACGATGGAGGTAGGACAGGTCTGTGCTTTTGGGTAGGTAGAATGCCAAGCAGCGCGAAGGCACCAAACCCTTGTCTGATTCTGGTACCGTGCTTCACGGAGGTGATTTTTGCGGCTATCTATCATTGGCTCTTGTACGATGGGATCTTTTGGCTTGGCCTATTCCGGCGTTGTGAGGTGATTCTGTACTCAACACCTGATAGACGTATTGCCCAGTTTGTTGCTTGTGGTAAGCCCATCAATGAGATGATTAAAATCCAATAAAGAACTACACTGAAGTCTAGCCTTACAATTGTCATCTCCAAGTTCTAGCGACTGCGTAATTATTAACTTAACTATTCAATAGTCCCTGTTCTTACCAGAGCAAAAGAAGCAATCGCCGATGTGGGGCGCCCAGATTGCTGCCTCCGAAATTAACCGTCGGTCAGGCAGGTCAGCATAAAAGATAAAAGGGGCCATCGTGAACTTCTTCTTGCAATAATTTTCACCTCGGAAAGCCAGTTTCTCAATAACACCATAAAGCCATGGGCTACTCCGAAATTCATTGCCACATATGTGGCGTCAGTTTCAACATCAGCCGTGCCCGCACAGAGACGGAGCCTCGCAGCGCAGCTTGGGGTCAAGAACGCGACTATCCTGACCGCTTCCATCCAGAGTGCTGCCCTGACGAACCGGGATGCTTTTGGGTTGACAGATATGCCGATGGAAACGAAGATGCTGAAGAACCTGAAACTGCTCTCTTGGAGCCCGTCAAGATGTACTCTGCCGACATTGACGAAGACGACTTCGACGCAGATGATTGGGAACACATTTCAGGGCCAAAATGTAACCAAGGTGATGCTTACAACGGACACAACATCTCAGTGGAGGCCATGAGAGGCTGTAAAACCTCACAGTGTCTCATCCGCAAACCAGACGATTGGGAACCGGAGCCAGATGATGAGGAGTTTGAAGTTTCAGGACACTTCTTCCTTAGCGGTTTGAATGACTCCATGCCCAGCAGGGACATGTCCTGTCCAGAAGTCGTTCCTGAACGGCATGGAAATAACACGCCAAATGCTGACAACTGCGTCTGGAATGCGGACGACGCTGAAGAGTACTGCATGCCTTTTCACCCAACTTGTTTCGAGGTTTTCAAGAGGGCCACTCTACATCGGTACGGCGTTGTCGATATTGAATGCCTCACACAGTGGTGGGCACACGAGGCAAACTACGAGGACTTCCATGCCTTTCCTCGACATCCTGCTGTCGAGAATGGCCAACAACAGTCCTGGAACCATGACGAAGGGGGTGAGTTCCTTGCTGCCAACCCATGTTTTGTGCCTGGTTTGGAAGCTCTCCTGTCTTCGGCGCATCGTCCGAAAGAGCTTGGGCATGCCGACTCTGAATTAATCCCCACGGCCGTCTCAGCTGCAACACATCCCAAAGATCTCTTCTCCCAGCTTCCCGGGGAGGTTAGGATGTTCATTCTACTGCAGTTGGGTTTCAAGGATATTGCCAACCTGCGGCTCGCCTCTCGGACATTTTTGCAACTGCCCCGATCTCTATTCTACGAGTTGACTCTACGCGATACTCCATGGCTATATGAAGCCTGGTCGTCGTTACCAATCTCCTACTGGGCTACCAGTACACAGAAAGAGGAGGAAAAGAAGCAGAAGGACCGACAGGACAGAGTGGCAGCACTCAACAGCGCCCTTGAAATTTTGGAGGATGAAGCTGTTGACTCTGGCGACCCCGACGCCAACGATGCCGCTATCGAAGCCATAGAGGCCGAGCTTGAGACACTATCAGATATCCCCACTACTCGTCCCACAACTTCGGTTATTTTGCTGAATCGTACCCAGACGGATTGGTATCGTCTACAGACTGAGATCGGCCGGAACTGGAAGAAGCTTCAGGGACTGCAAAACCGGCGCAGGATATGGAACGATTGCCAAGAGATTCTCAACCGCGTAGATGCGTATCGAAAACAGGGCAGGATTCGCCGGGGTCAAGCAGTCGATATTGTTGGAATGGCTAGGCGAGCTCAGGAGATCGAGGCCGAGAAGGGTAGAAGATGGGCGAGATATTGTGCAGCTGGGAGGCAGGGTCCGTACAACCCAGAGGATTGGGCTTGAACGAGGTCAATATGGTCGTTGGAGAATGCAATTATCGTTACAATTCAATGCATTTAAGGTGCCGGCAGAGTGGGTTCGAACCTGTATCGTTTTTTCTGATATTGACATTCTATTCTATTCGAATATATACAAGTGGTCAAGACAAAACATGACCTTGATAGATTGAACCCACGGCTTCAGCAGCTAGTTGTGCTCACATAAATAGTGACTTGATTGACTTAGGCAGAATCAGGCTGGCCAGGGTCGACATCGGCAAAAGTCGTACCAATGGCCACCTCATCATACCAAACCTGGCGAAAGCTCTGGCTGCCCTCCATGTGCTTATCGTCGTGCCAGGCATTGGCATACAGACCAATACGGAACTGAAACACGCTATCGTCGTTGAGAGTCGTCTTGCGGTTGTACTCCTCCAGAACCTTGTTACCATCAAACCAAATCTTGTAGAAGCCAGTGTTGTCGCTCTTCCACGAGGCCTGGATGACAACCTTGTGCCATTGGCCAGCACTGACCTTGGCTAGCTTGGGGAAGGTCTTGATGTCACGGCTACAGTCTGGCACACGATACTGGCCGCTGACGACACGCGATACCAGTTGATCGCCCTCGATCCAGAGCATGGACGAAGGCATCCAATCATCTCCGCCACAGCTGGCACCAGGACGGTTGGCAATGAACTGAGCCAAGTTGTACGACTGGGGCTGAAACTCCCACTGTTCCGACAGACGGAAGGCAAAGCCGTAGAAGAGTTGGTCGCCGCGCTTGTAGCCCTGGTTGTGGTCAACCTCGGAGTGGTAGCGGCCAGAGTAGCCGGGAGTGTAGGTTTGTGTCATCTTGAGGGCATTGCCACCCTTGTAGGCGACGTTGGTGACAGCTTCGACTGTACCCTTGTTCTCCCGGCGGATGTAGTCCCAACCGTTGAGGTTGCCTGGGTTGTAGAATTTGCGCTCAGCGGAGACGGAGAGGGGACAGAGCGCTAAGGCGGCCGCGATGGTGTTGATCAACTTCATGATGAGGATGAGACCAGAGAGATTGTCTTGTTTTTTTTGGAGAAATAGTAGAAAACAGGCTGGAGATGAGGTATCAGTGTTGTCCTTGGAATTCCTATGAAAGAGCCAGGACGTCGAGCCTCGGGGGTAGTCAACAACTTATGAACCACACGGTCTGCAGCACAGGTGAAAATCACCTTTTCTCATAATTGGCTCAACCTTTCTTGCTCTGTCCTACTATTGGTGCTGTTTCCCTCTGTAGTGGCACGGCGATCAGCTTATGGTCTGTGAAGGGCAAGGATCAATGCCTGTAGAAACATCGTAAAAACTCACCAATAGGAAGGCGAGCTGCAGATTTCCAAGCTTCAGTATGAGAAGTGACTAAACTAAAATTGTCGTTTTGAGATATTTGCAGGGTGAAGGACACGAGCCGCATCAGGAGACATTTTTCTGCGTGATGCATAAAGGCGCCCCAGGGCAATTTGCTGGCTATCCACAAACTCCCCGAGAAAAATACGCCACTAGGTAGTATTTCAATCATGTCTTAGTGTTTTTGGACTCCAAAAATAAAAGGCTGACCAGTCAAGTGAATGCCACGATATCCGCAAGCACTACCATACAGGGCAAGTAGTATCTGAAGTGGGCTCGGTCAGAGCAGCCATCCCGCCGCTGCCTGGGGAAAAGGCAGGTAACATTGGCTTAAGTGAGCCAGTCTATCTTGATTACTTGCCTTGTTTTCAAGTCCCATCGACTTCGCTGGTCAGTCATTACCTTGTGTCATTATGGGCTACATATGCGCTTCTACTACTAGCTTGGTGATCCAATATCACGGTGAGAAACAATTAATAACTGACCGCTCGAGAGTAGAAACGATCTAGCTGATGATATCAATTTGTAAACCAAAGTTACGCATCTAGCTAATATCAACAGTTGTATTGACCTTGCTGTGGCTTACCACATCTCGTCGTTGCTTATACGGATTGCCCAATCTCGAAGGTGTCATAAAAGCGCTGAGACATGGTATGCCTTTACGTGAGATCTAGAACAGCTTGATGGGACTTCGGGCCGCGAAATAGGGTGTCCTCTCCAGCACTGGCCATGATGGGTTGATGACTGCATGACAACTGACAGGAGCTGAAGTGAAACCTGCAGACAATTTACAAGGCCAGTCCAATCAATGTATGTCAGACAACGGGCTGTCGATCCAGTACCACCTCACCCCATCATTTCGGTGGTTCCGGTCACTGACAGCCCTACTAAACGCGGGTTGTTTCATGCCGTCTTAGCGCATGGACACCCATTTGGCCTTATAATCAGCATGTTGTACGGATGTAACAGGACTCGCCCTAGTTCTGAAAATGGACATTGGTCTTGAACGACGTGACCCTTGTTCGCCACGGTCAGGATCGGCCGCTGTGGAGCATTCACCAATGTTGGAGTCACACTGCAGCAGAGGTGAGATGACAGACCAAGAGATTCCTTTTCAAGGCTAAGCTCTCGAAAGGGGCTGGAGTATCAATGCCGGATTCGATGCGTATGTTACTTTTCTGGCCTCTTACTTAACAGGGCCTGGTGAACAACCAATAGGTCTTCACTTTGTCCATTGCGAGGTCATTCCAATGGTCCACGAGCTTATTCCTAGGCAACAAGGGGAAATTTATAGTCAAGCCGCGATTAGATTATTATTATTTTCAGCAGTGGTGACAAGAAGCCATCCGCTCGGATTGTTAGCCGAGTGCACGATAAAGTCTCCAGCTAATAATACTGGCTGCTTAATGTATATTAAACGTAGGTTCGGCTACAATGGGGAGTAGTTGACATACATGGGACAGATGCTAACGTTTCCTCGATAGAAACTTCACTCTATTACTGTGGGGGCTGTTACTGCAAAGACTTTGTAGCTATAATGAGTTTATATCTGTGACCTGGCGAAAAAAAAAAAAAAAAAAAGAGAATTCGGATGGCTCACATCTCTAATATATGCGAACCCATATTCAGGGCAAGTCTTCTTGGCTCAACGAGTTTATGGTGTTGTATAGTTTTGTGTATTAGTACTAATACCTTTCGCTGCTGGGGCGTATGGCCCTTTTTGGACTCGTCACTAACGACAGTACTAATAATAATGGACGTCCTGGTTCAAGGTAGTGCCGTTGTTGATTTATGTAATCGAGAGAAACCTTTCGTTCTTTCACATAGCGCGACTAGAGTGGTAAGGACGGCGGGAAGGGACGTAGGGATGTGGTGAGGGTTAAAGCCGAGAGATATTCCAGTAAGCCGAATAACGTGAACGAGTTTCTGGCCACTTTCTTTCGGCGCCTTGTTTGTATTATCCATGACTCCCTAATCCTTCATCCAAACTACCAGGGGTGACGATAACTACCACCTCCACGACCTTTCCCACATTAGGTATAGAGTGACGACTCTTGGAAGAAGTCGGCCACGACAACTTCTCGCAAAGCCCATACCTCTTGCAATGCAGACACTTTGCCTTCGTTCACCGTGGCCTTCTGGAGCCGAATCATTGACTTTTGCTACAACACTACATGGCCAAATAGAATGAAGTGCCACAGTTAGTCGGTTGAACTTGGGATGAACCAGGTGCAACAGACCCCCACTAGTGTTGCCGTAGATACCTGTGATGAACAGCCCTAGCTCTCGAGGTACGTATCTCGACAAGCATGCAAAACAGTAGGTAGAAATAGTCTGGGGTACACCTGTACCTCCGAGAAGCCCGGGCTGGGGTAGATAAGTTTGCGGGGAAGCTTGCGGGGAAGCAATCTAACAAACCGAGGTCTCTAGTCTCGGCAGCTGTAGCTTAACAACTGCCGGTGGTACATGATCCTTTTCTAGACTAACCATCACCCCAAATACACCAAGGCGGGTGTGTCTATGGACCCGCGAACCATCTTCATCCCTCTTCTTTTTCTATACTCACCAGCAAAGTCAACTCAACATGAGCAGCAACAAATTCTTTGCCTTCAAGAACACCGTTGGAGGCGCACTTCGAGGGAGTAAGCGGCTTGGACATGGCATCAACCCATCTACCCGCAAACCTCTCTGGGATGTACCCATCGCCTCGTCACAGGATCTTGAAGGTGCCGTCAGTGCAGCGCGTCTTGCTTTTCCCGATTGGTCCAAGACACCATGGGCCCAGAGACAAGCCTGTCTGGCACAAGCAAGCAAGCTCCTCGCGGAAAGCAAAAATGATATGTCTCAGCTTTTATCCCTAGAGTGTGGCAAACCACCACAATTTGCTGAACTTGAAGTGATCCATGCCATCAATTTTCTCGACTTCTTTGGTTTGTTAGCCCTCTCTACCCTGAGATTTGTTAGTGTAGAATTATCTGACAGAGCTTCCGCATAATAGCTGCCCAGGGGCCGCTAGGGACACGCGTCATTCAAGACGACAAGAACCTTCACCTAACCCTGCAGTACGAACCCATGGGAGTGATTGGCGCCATCTGCCCTTGGAACTATCCTCTTGTCCTCGCAATCGGTAAGATTGCGCCTGCGCTATTGACAGGAAACTGTATGATTGCGAAGCCATCGCCCTACACCCCATACAGCCTCCTCAAATTTGCCGAACTAGTCCGGGATGTGTTCCCTCCTGGAGTCCTGCAGGCTCTTCATGGGGATATGGAACTGGGCCCTTTACTCTGCGAACACGCTGACGTGGACAAAATAAGTTTTACGGGGTCAAGTGCAACAGGCAAGAAGATCATGGCTGCCGCGAGTGCTACACTCAAGAGTGTGACGCTTGAACTAGGCGGTAACAGTGCCAACATTGTTTGTCCTGATATTGACGTAGATATCGTTGCTCCTCAAGTGGCATTGGCAGCCTTCTTTAATTCTGGTCAGCTATGCGTCGCCAGCAAGCGTGTTTTTGTTCACCAAGACATATACGACAAGTTCCTCGAGAAAATGGTTGAAACCGTCGAGCAATGGAAGGTTGGGCCACCTGACGCTGAGGGAGGTGTTATGCTCGGTCCAGTACAAAACGAGATGCAGTACAATATTGTCAAGCGCTTTTTCCAAGACTCAACTGAGAAAGGTTACAAGTTTGCGTGCGGAGGAGGTCAAGCTTTGGATGGATCGACTTTCTTTATAGACCCGGCCATCGTCGACAATCCTCCTGATCAATCACTCGTAGTCGAGGGTGAAGCCTTTGGTAAGTCCACGATGACTTTTTCTGTGTCTTGGTTCTCCTTTCTTACTAGAGGTCCTACCTCAAAAGGAAAGAAATATGTGTTAGCTTGCTAATTCCTTCTTCTTTTAGGCCCCATTGTGCCGCTACTCAAGTGGAAAGACGAGGATGAAGTCTTATCTCGTGCAAACAACACCACGACAGGCTTAGGCGGAGCTGTATGGTCGGCCGATATTGACCGAGCAAAGAGGATCGCCTCGGGTATCAACGCGGGAACCATATGGATAAACAGCGCCGAGATGCCTTTGCCCCAGGCGCATCTAGCTGGCCGCAAGGAGTCCGGAGTTGGCGGAGAATGGGGACGTGAAGGACTTGGAGTGTATTGCAACATCAAGACAATCCACCACTACCAGAACCCTGTATCTCATAAGTAGTTCAAGTTGAATTTGGCATTGTTCTTGCGGTATAGATGATCTTGAATGGAATGCATCAAAGTCCTTTTGCTGGAACAACACAATTGCCAAGTACTTATCTAGGGAGGTCATCACCACAGCGCTCTTTAGAAGTTATGGTCATACTTGTGAGAAATCAGATGGTTGGATACATGTCTGGCTCGATGTTTCGTCCTTCCTAATGAAGATCAAGTCTGCTGTTCAAGACTCTATAACAAATCCTTATCGATCGCAGGCCCAACCCAAGATATCATATACGGCAAAAGGATGAACTTTGATGTCCAATTATGGCATTTCAAAGGGCTAGGTCCAGTTGGACGACCGCGATATCAAATCACCGGTCGGGTCTAAGGCTCTAGGACTATGTGATTACCAACAAGAGCTTAGGTTAGCATAGATGGCAGTACCAAAGAAAAAGTTGGTATGTCAAAATTGCAGATACTAAGTAAGAGTTTATAAAGGTACATGAGAAGAGTAATATATAAGCGTGGCACCCTTGAAGAGTATTGACAACGGCGAGGTCCCATCTATCCGCGTTTGATAAGGTCCGCAGCCTGTACCTGTAGTTAGCAATATGTTTTCATTCATCGCGAGTTCAAGTCACTCACTCTCTCAGCTACAGCATACACGGTTGTCATGGTGTGCGAGGCAGGGAGCAAAGGAATCACACTAGCATCAACAACTCTAAGCCCGTCAACACCATAGACCTTGAGATTCTCATCAACCACACCGCCTTCCTCACGTTTGCCGATCTTGGTAGACCCAGCGGGGTGAAACAGAGTTCCTGCGCTAGAGCGAATGAACTGTTCTAGATCATCATCAGATGTCACAGTGGCTCCAGGGACAAGCTCAAGAGGCGCGAGACTCTTGAGAGACGGCGCCTCAACCAGCTTCCGGGCAAACCTAATGCCTTCAGCCAAAAGAGCAACATCAAGTGGGTTGCTAAGGAACTGCGGGTTGGCCACAGGAGCATCAAAGATGCTGGATGAGTTGGCCTGGACGGATCCTCTCGAGAATGGGTGTTGAAGACCGAGGACAATGGCGCCGTCACCCCAGATGAGCTCGAGAATGGCAGTTTCTTTGTCGAGTAACTTCTCGTTGAGAACTTTTTGCTGCTTCTGATAGCCCTTGATTATAGCGGCAGGTGTACCAGGCGGCAGAAACTGGGTACCGTCTTGGCTAGCTGCCCGCTTGTGAATGTCCAAGGCGGCATCGGAATAATCGGAGAGGGGCAGAAAGATGAGGAAATCGCCAGTGGGACTTGTTAGGGGACCCTTCTTCTGACTGTCATACTGAGCTCGTGCCTGAGCTGCAAAGGTGGCGTTGTTGGTCATGTTGCTGCTCTGGATAGGTGCGTTGACTATTTCCTATGTCAGGCTCTGAAAAATTGATGGGAGCTATACGGATGTTGCCACTTACTCTGGTTGACTACCGCGAGCAAGACATGGTCATGGAAGTTCTGGCCGACGCCGGGGAGGTCCACGACTGTAGAGACATTGATGCTGGAGAGAAGGGCAGAGTCGCCAATGCCAGACACTTGGAGGATTTGGGGCGTGTGAATTGAACCTGCTGCAAGAATAACCTCCTTCTTAGCACGGACTGTCTGGCGGGAGCCATCTCTGCTTTTAGCAAACTGTAGTATTATTGATCAGCCAGACGACTTCATGATGGACTCGTTGACGCCTTACCTCTACACCTGTCGCCTTGACCGTGCTCCTGTACTTCTTGGTGAGTACGCGAGTGACTTGCTGTCCGGTTACTATCTGGAGATTCTTCCGGCTGGAAACCGAATCGTAGTAGGCTTCCCTAGCAGAGGAGCGTGTCAACGTCTTGGGATCTTGGTTATGGGGGCAGAAGTATCCTCCAATGGGGCTTCCGTTGGCTTGGTCGGCAGCGACAGTGATATCAAGTTCCCTCACTGCCTTGACGACGTTCTCTACTCTACTTGTTAAAATAGCTATTCATTCTTAAGCCACAATGGAAGAATCAACGTACTTGTAGTAGGCCAAAAGAAGGGTGAATAGCTAGAGTGCATATAGCCCGAAGTACCATGAGCTGACGCATCCGTAGTAATAGCATACTCCTTCTTGATATCGGCATTGGGGGGAGTGAACTTTTCGTTCTAAGGATCTGTCAGCCTTTGACACACCCTACCAAGCGTCTCCAAAAGAGGCCATCAGCAATAACAGCAGAGAACACTGCTACCAGTGCACAACAGCATCGTAACCCAATTGTAAAACATGGTAGCCTTTGGGGGGCTTACCTTCTTAAAGTAGGGCAAAAGAGTATCCCAGTTCCAGCCCTTGCTATCCAGCTCAGCCCAGTCATCATAGTCCGCCTTAGATCCTCGATCAAAGACCATTCGGTTCAGCTTAGTTGATCCTCCCACGACCTTGCCCTGAGGGATCGAGACGCTGCGCCCGTTGAGCGACTCGCTGGCGGAATACGTGATGTTCCAGTCGTATTTGGTACCGACAGCGCCGCCAGCGAGGCCAGGGATCGTGACAAAGTCTTCATTGGCGTCACTATATTGTGGTTAGAAGTACTCACATGGCGTTTCATCACTTACAAATCACCAGCCTCGATAATAAGGACAGTTACAGCTGAAAGATAATCGAGTAAGCATTGGCCATGAAGAAATAAAGACAAGGCAAAAGACATACCAGGGTTCTCAGACAAACGATTTGCAACTGTCAGACCAGCTGCACCCCCACCAACAACGACATAATCGTATTCTTTGCGAAGATCAGCGCTCGTAGCACCTGGGTAGGCCAATGCAGTGGTTGCATAGAGGCAGCCAAAAGCGGCCAAGGCAAAGACCGGGAGCCTGGCCATATCTGGTAAATGATGGATAATGAGCAAATTTAAAGAGCGTAAACAAGTACTTCAGCACAACCAACTGATTATTCTACATGCAGCTTTCGGTCAGAAAGACTTACTTACTCTTACTTATACACGCTGTATCAATCACAACCATGGGCCTCGATCGCTTGCGCCATGATTCGACCGCACTAACCTCCTTATAAGCCTAGTACAGTAAACGTGCCGTTTCTTGAAAGTTTATTTCTCCTTGGCTCCAAGACATGACCGTTTCAAGAGCAAGGGCCAAAGATTAGATTACCCAAGACGGAAACCATTGCCGCAAGCTTGGAAAATGGCATTGACATTCAATCCGAAACCTAGCACCCTCATTGGCTCGCCAGGCTCTCGCGACGGACGCACAGCCTGATCTGGTCTGATCTTGTCTCACAAAGTTTACACAGCCTATTTGTAACGGAGCATACGAAACGTGTTAAGAGGCAGGGCCACAAATTGAATACCGGAAATCCCACTCGGGATAGAACATACTAGGTTCGTAATCTATTTCTAATCAAGAGGGGGGGTTCACAACCCGAGAATACCGAGGTCGAGGCACAGCTCCTCTCCCAAGGCGTGAGAACCATGTCATGCTATCGCCTCTACGCCATACCGAGGGTATTTCTCCCCCTCCCGCCTGGTCAAGCTGGGGAGGGGCTCCATCGGCAGCTGTCATCGGCTCTGCAGTCCCTTTCGCGAGGGAACCAGATTTGCTGCCTGAAAGACTTCAGCTGGCAGGGAACCTGTCCTCCGCTTCCGGGCTTCGGTTCACTTAGCTCGTCAGTGGATTGCAGTAGCGCGAAGTGTTGATCTGTCCAGGTCCCCCCTTTCAGCTTACTGTCAGCTATTACGCTTGGTTGACATCTTGCCGTTACGTTACCCGAGATCCGAGATAATATTCTGCGCCGTGACGAGAATTCGTGACGAGGCGCTGTGCCACGATCGGAAAGGCATTCAGAACGTTGCTGATAGGTTTGTGGCATGGCTATCTAGGGTGATCCTTTAGACTCTGAAGCATGGGAAGTCACTGAAACGTTTGCTCCGAAGTGGCCGTACGTGGTTGAAGACAGCCCCCGACTTCTAGATCCAGGAGGCACCAGAGATCAGTGCGAGGTGAATCTTGACGGGCGCATTACAATGGTGCAGCATTATAATTTACCGTAGCAGTCAGTGAAAAGATCACTTGTTTTGATCTCTTATTTGCAACATAACATAGGTACCTAGGCTAGTTTGGCGGCATGTCCCCAGGTAGTTCCATTTATCATCCCTGAAGTGATGTTTCCTGTCCGCTGGTCCCCGAGAAAGCAAGGGCTAGTAGAAGAAACGGCATCCCTATCCACGCTGTTGATGAACTATCACAGAATCGGCTACGATAAGTATCTTCTATAACTATTGCTATGCTCCTACTCTTTCTCATCGCTGTCATGAACACCACCAGCGTCAACACCCGTCACAGAAGTCAGAATATTCTCGAGAGCTTCACTGACGACGCTACACGCCACAAGACGGGACAGAGGTCTCTTCCCGCGGTACGAGTAGCTGCCAACAAAGCTGTACATGGCTTCAGGCCCCTTAAAGCTATGTTAGCTTGGGTACGATAATCAAGCAATTACCAACACTTACCTCGTTCAAATACTTATTGCTAAGCTCTGTCACCAACTCTGTTTTATCTGACTCTACCTCCCAAAGCCAGGGGTGGTTTCCCGGATCCACACGCTCAGACCATAGGGTATATACCTGTAGCATCTGGATCTGCTCTGCCATGTCCACGGCCCACGCCCCAAGTTTGCCGTCGTTGGCATCGGCCACGTCTTGGCTATCAGTTATTTGCGGCTGAAACCTGTTTGATGTCAGTACTAACACTTC
Organism: Fusarium euwallaceae; assembly: GCA_002168265.2. Classification (NCBI taxonomy): domain Eukaryota; kingdom Fungi; phylum Ascomycota; class Sordariomycetes; order Hypocreales; family Nectriaceae; genus Fusarium; species Fusarium euwallaceae. The sequence continues at coordinate 214,720 of NHTE02000007.1, forward strand.
ATTCAACCTTTCTTCAATAACTCACTCCTTCCAGAAAGTTTTGCCATCAGCCTCAAGCCACCCTTTGGTCGTCTTGAGGATATCTCGAAACTGGGCTTCGCCAGCCTTGAGAGCATCATAGGCGGGTGGTGTAAGCCCACGCTTCTCATACCCGTTGATAAGCCATTCGAAGATGTCCGTCTCGGGCAAAGATGAGTTTGGAGTTGGGGCAGGGCCGATGATGGGAAGGACGAAAAAGTTTGAACTGGCCGCATCTTGCAACATTTCAAGCCCTATGTCAACTATTGCTTCGCCAACTGCGCCGAGAAACTTCCCCATTGATCCGTCATCTTTGCTTTTACCACTCTTGCTTGTCTTTAAGTCGTTGAGCATCCGCTGGAACTGTTTTCGTGCCCGAGGCGTCGCCTTTTCCATGGCTGTTGACGTATATGGTCAGCAATCATGTCTTGTTATGGCTCATACAAGATCGTTGTGAAGCTTACCATACTTCAGGCCCTCAGCTTGACGCTCTCGAGCCATTTCATAAAATCGTCGTCGAACTGACTTCGAGATCGCAGCTGAGTCCCAGTATTTGAAGCCATTGAGAAGAAGGCGTTGGATCAACGCATCATCTGGTGATTCTCCTTTCAATGCCATCTCATAGAGCCTGCCCCTATCTTTGCCTAGAATGTCTTTCCCTGCATCACACATGTTAGAAAATACAGCGGCTATTGAGCTAAATATGGAGACTTACTCTTGGCCTCTTGATCAGCCACACCCTTCTTTTCAAATTCGCCGATCTTTTGATCAAGATAACGGTCCCCAGGCTTCTCGATGCATCGGTTTATGACCCTCGTCTGATCCGAAAGAAGGTTCTGTCCTGCAAGAGCCAGCTTGGACAAGGTGCCTTGTTCAACTACGACCCCAGGTTGTGGTTTGATGTCCATACCTCCCCAGACCTTTTGCGAGGTAGACAGTCCCCTGTCCCGCACGAAAAGATCGAGGGCATCGCGATGGTTCAGTTTCAGCCGGTTCTTGGCGGCGATGTCCTCAGCCTGGTTAAATTGCTGGCCAAAGCCATACTCGTAACGGTCCTTGAGTGCTTTATTGGCGCCATCAAGGTCTTTGAACCCTCCATAAAGCTCGCTGTATTGGACAGGCTTTATTTCGGGAGCTTCGAGTACCACAGGACGGAACATAGTGAAGTGTCGAGATGAAGACCACAGGCTCAGGGGGCGCGAGATGAAGAACGTAGGTAGATACAAATAGGCCAGGCGCTCTACGACCCAGAGTATGGATTGGGATGGATTTTAACATGTCATTTGAGTTATTCGATATGCCTAGAGCTTCGGGCTTGTTTCCTCAGGCCGCTAGGTTAAGTGATCCAGACCCTGCCCAGCTGAAAGACTGTAGAGGCAGTGTCTGCAGCCAAGAATGACTTTAAAGGTCCAGAACGTGATTAGAACGGCTCTTGCGAAGGCTACCAAGAGATCGCGGGGTCTGGAAGTCACTAGTTGTTGGATAGCTTCGCCAACTCATCCCAACTGAGACAACATAGCTTCGGCACTACTGCACCCAGGCAGGGCCTAGACCTCATCGCGCGGAGTTGTAAGCCTCGGCCCATTTAGGGCAGCTGATAGGCGCTGTAGTTCAGCCATTTAGTTCCAGATTGAGACATTGGTCGGTCATGACGATCCCATACGGGCTAAAGCCCAGCATAGATGGTTGCCCTCTTCAGTGAAAAAGGAGTGGTCTCCCCGACGTAGACGGAGAGGAAACTATCTCTGATTCAGTATCGCAAGTGCTTTTTACTATCGCAAGAATGCCCGTCCAAGGTTCAGTCCCGAGAACGGCTCAGGAACAGGTTGTTCCGCCCTTTCAAGAGACCGTCAAGGAAGCTCTGGCGCTCATCGATCAGCCCCCGGAGCAACAAGAGGTAAGATGATTCTCGAAGAATCTTTTTGCAGCTACCAATAATCTGCCGACAGAAGGACAAGAGGTTCCTTAAGGATGGTAAACCTGCCGCCGTGACTGGAAATGGACTGGATGTTCTCAACTCTTGCCTTTCAGCAGGAACAGTAGGTTTTCCAATCACCAAATCACACAATTCCATCAGTCTCACGTCTTTGACTTCAGGTCATGTCCTTCCTAGCAGGTCCTGGAGGTATTGTCCTTGCTTCGGGCATTGTTCTCTTCCAAGGACTGCTCGGTGTTGCAACGCATCCGAACCCAAATGACATTCTATCGGCCATGGAGACTGCTCTTAAAAAGGTCTCGACGGATGAACGAACACAGGCCAAACTCGCAAAAGTCAGCTCCATTGCAAATATGATAAATACCCAGTGGAAGGACTTCGTTGACGACCCAAGACCCAGTGCGGAGAGTGAAAAGAATGTGGGTATTTCCAAACTTGTTGAAACCAGATTGAAGTTCCTAACTATTCGTAGGTGATCGATAGACAGTTGGTGATCGAGACAAGCACCGAAGGAGACTCTTTAGCCAACACACTATTTCAGATGGAAGACCTTCTGGAGTGGGACAATACTGACGTTCGTGTCTGCGTCTTGGCATCCCTCACCTACCTTTTTATGCTCTGGAACCTCCAGTGCCGAATTCACGCCTCTCTGTGTGTTATCGAAGCCAAGAAGGATGCCGACAAGTTCAACAGTGAACACTACGAGACCTTTGTCACGACCTTTCGCATCCGCGTTCAGAAGATGAGGAATGAACTCAACACGAGGACTATCAAGCTCAAGGGAATCTACGACAAAATGAAACAAGATCGTATTGACCAGGCCCATTGGATCGGCGTGGAGAGATTTCCTGGTAATGCCGGTATCATCGACAACAGTTGGACCCAGGTCAGATACGAGGATAAGTACAATGGAACCCAATACGTTGAAAAGGTTGACCCTGGATGGTTGCATCTCAGTTTGGACTCCAACACAGAGACAATGCGGGTGGAAAAGGAAAACCAGTTCAACACATACAGGACGGATCTCGAGGATTTTGCTACTCGCTCAATCGCCAATGATCTTGTCGTTGTGGATATGTGGGCAGACATTGTCAAAGAAGCTGAGCAGCTCTTGCGTCCTCATGCTCCCAGAGTACCGCCAACGGTGAACGTGAGTATTATGCTATGCTATTGCATCAAAGGTGGCATGGTTACTAACAATTCTATGTAGAGCTATCAACCAACTGAAAAGTCCAAGGTACACAAGTACATCGAGGACGCTCACTGGGTGTCATACGCCTACTCTGTTGGCACAGAGCTGGATGGCAACTCTGCTCCATCGCCTTGGACCGACTGGATAGAGCTCAGGGTCGACGAGCAAGGCAAGGTTCAGTTGCCTGTCTTGACTCTGCAGGACAGTGAGCAGGTCGATGAGACCCGGCGAGTAGTCTATCACCGCAAATCCACAGACGCGGCACCAGCCCCTTCTCGGCTGGAACAGACGGCGCAAGGTCAAATGCTCGAGGAATGGAAAGCTGAGGAGATCACGGCCAAGGGTGCAGTTCTTTGGGTAGAGCCTTGAGGGGAAGGAATCATGAACAGGTATATCACAAGCATTGTGGGATGAGAGTAACAAGGGGTTTCAGGATGCCCAGCTTCAACACACCAAGTCTAAGAGTCTACTCGGGATATCAACTATCTATGTATGTATGCAGTAGGGTTCGAGTTCCTCACGAATGTTCTGGGTAAGTTCAGAGATAGTTGTAGATCACAAGTTTTCTAGCACTAGTTGCATAACGTACCAGATCAGAGAGATCAAGCGACAGGAGAACAAACCCGTTACGGTTGACTTTGTGGAATTAGGTATTCCTACCTACCTATGCCACTTGACCAGACGATTTCATACCTACATCATGACTTCCAACGCCATCCAACCTATTAGGCCCACTCATGGTGGTGAGTAAAACAGGGCGCCTATGCTCACACGGCTACGAGTTTGCCAAATTCCTCTGCTGAATCGTCTCCAAAAAGTCAAGAAGAGTAGCCTTGTCCCTTGCTTCAACGCCGTCCTCAACTCCGCTACCCTCATCTTCCGACCTCATCTTATCCCAACTCTTCCATTCGTTCCAGAACTCCATGTCGTCAAAGTAGAGATAACGAAGAGGTTGGTATGAATAGAAACCAGAGCCTTGCTTCACCTTGACGCCGCTCGGCTGGGGAAACAACTTGTGTCTAAAGTCCTCGTGCTCCTGGCGATGCGCTTCGGCGACACTGAGACCCATCCCTCCTTCATGGCGGGCGTACAACTCACCGCCAGTGATCTGAAAGCTTCTTAATGTGGTCATCGACTGCTTCCATTCGCTCAAAATGTGGTGCCACCAGATTGGAAAAAGGTGATTGGGCACTCGGCGTCGTTGGAGGGAGTTCATCCAATATTTGATCGGATAGTCTTTATTGGAGACCTTGATGTTGATTCCGTCATTGTCCTGGCCGACGATAGTTGTGTCCTTGCTAAGCCGTATTTGGCCTTTTGCCTCATAGATGATGGCGCAAGTGTCGAGTTCCAACTCCTCGAGCCCCAGAGATGCAAACCAGTCGATCTGCCATTGATGGCTAAAGACATATCTTTTGAGAGCAAGGGCTTTCAGATTTGGAAACCCACAACCACCGCCAGCTGCACGAAGATCACGATCTTCGTCATCGGTTATCCCGACTTTAACTATAATAAAGAACACATTTCTAATACATCATAGCATTATATCCCAATGCTAACACAGTGGCCTTTTTTAAGCCTTTCGGCCACCTGCAGCCCGCAGGAGTCGAAGACTCATAGACTGCCTATCTACATAGGTATTTAACTGCTAGCCTCCGGAGTTATACGTTAGTTGAGGCAGCTTGGGTGCAGGATTTCAGCAGGTTGCCAAATAATTGGCGTACACATCAACTTTGAACACGATGGCACGAAGATCACATTTGGGGTTCCAGCCCCAATATGTGCGGCAAGATAGGGACATAGTCTTGAGGTTCTGTGCTACTGGGAGAGAGAGCCAGGTAGAGGTGAGGGTGTTGAACGAAGCATGGAGCTCCTCGCTGATGCCATGCATGCCCGTATTCCAATCGGGGCCTTCTGTTGCAATGGATAGTCTGAGATCGACCAAACAGCCTGAGGCAATCGCCTTTTTGACATGTTCAGATCCCGCCGTCCAGCTCCAGGCATCGTCGGGAACATTGTGCAGGGTGAGTCGGTCAAGGCGCGTCGGGCCAGTCGGCTGATGGGCTTCATCTCTCACTCCCCAGTCTGGAATACGTGCCGGATGCTCACCGGTTTCCAATTCTTGTCGAATAATGGGCTCATCGATTGCTGACCAGTCACCAGCCTATGTTTTGAAGACGGTATGTAATACTTTGGTGCGATATTCCAGCAGCTCCTCGACCCAGGGGTTACCTTCTAACTCCATCTCAGTGGTGAAGCAAAGGCGAAGGCTTTTCAAGTTGGGAAGACATGCAATCAGTGGCAGGGCGGACAAGAAGTTGACGCGTGCTTGTGTGCGGGAGTGTCGGTCGGCATTTTGGAGATGGGTGCCAATCCAAGTATCGCATGTGAGCTCCCGGACGAACTTGCAGAGTTGGTTGGACAGCGCAACTTTGGCGAAGCCTTGTGGTGAGCCTTCATTTGGTCCGAGGAAGAGACTTCGAAAAGCAACTGGCGTCACCAGAGAGCAGGTATCTCGATCAACGAGTCTCAAATTCAACAGAGTCGACTTGGAGATGACGGAGAGGTAGCCCAAGATTGTTATGATGACCTCAGGCGGCAAAGGCGCAAAGATTGGGTCCGTCATGGTGAGTAAGGTCGCAGGCAACCCACGCGAAAGGGGGAAGAATACCCCTGAACGCGTCAGGTGGTGTTGAGCATGGTAACGAACCCCCCATGGAAAGTGCGGTTATATGATTGGCTGGGATCTCCGGGTAAATTTTATCGTTCCATTCCGATTGGTTAATCTTTCCTCTCATCAAAAGAGGAAGAGGGTCATAATTATCAATCTCAGCACGAACTCAGTCTCTTCCTTCGTGGAGCAGCAATGTTGCCTCGGTACAGAGTACCTGGACTCTCCTTGAGCCTCAATTCAATACTTGAGACATCAGCAACTGCCGGTACATGTACGTAGACTCTTCTGACGTGGCCGCCTCCCTCCGCCTCCGCCTCATTTTGTCTTGCCATGCCAAGCTCCACATGGCTTGACGCGGTGTCACGATAAGCTTCAGGTCATGGAGATACTGTACGCGTCGGCATTTGATCTCGAGAGCCTCGTTTATTTCAAGGCCTAGACTACATAATAATGAGATATATGCCAAGGCGACAGCCGTGAGCGACGCGACGCGACATTGTGGCGGCAGTGTAGTGTGGAGGGAGGCAGACAGACATTCGCTCCCATGGACAGTTGTGTGGTGGGCCTCAGATTGTGTGGGTGTTGATGCCTCATGCAGAAGCTCCAATGTACTCCAATTCACAAGCGAGAGTATGTGAAGTAGGGGTTACTAAAAGTTCTAGATAAGTATTCGTAAAAATGATTTAGATTGTATTTTTAAGATACAATTCGGTTGTTTCTTTGCCACGGGAGAAATAATAATCACGCATGGTTAACATTTACAGGCTCAATACTTAGTTGACTAGTAAAACATGGTTATGGCTCAAAAGCGCTCAATATCGGCCATGGGTCCCTCCCCTTTTCACTGTTGCATATAGCATTTATTGACCTTGTTCAATTGCACATTGAACTGGGGAAAAACGCCTTAAATTGGTGTATCATCGAACAACCTTGGAGATGATAAGTTTCCCCCCGTCTCCTCTCATCTTTGGTATAGGGTAAGACAACCCCGTCGCCTTTTTCGCATGCGACAACAGATGGAGCAGCATTCACTTGAGCGAACGTGCTATGCTTGAACGAAGAAGAAAGTATCGCCCCTTCTTTACTATCGTGTAGAAGCATCGGTAAGCGTCTCAACGCGTCAAGCTGCTTGAAATCTCATCCCTCATCTGATGCTTATCGGGAGCGGATCCGAGGCTGAGTCGGAGTCGGGTGCAATTCCCGCGTGGCGGACGCTAAGGAACGGTTGCGGGCAATTTCTTGAGCCCAAGGTCAAGGAGGTCAAGGTCAATGGAGATAAGGATGATTGTAGTGCACAATGGCTCAAGGGTCGATGGTTTCTGTTGGTGTACTGTACTCCGTAGAGTAGTTACTGTACTGTACTGTACTGTGTGTGCCTTGGTCGCGTGGCCTTGAAGATTACAGTATCCAAAGACGACCAGACCATTCAAGCTTGGAACGGCCGTTGCATTTTCCAACTGTCGCGCCGCGCCATAAACGGTTGAAAAAAACAGGCTGTGCTGACCACCAGAGTCAACCAAAGCAGACACGCCACTTGGCTTGTACAGTAACCTTGAAGCCACCGCCCGTCAGTGTGCACCTCACCGTTGATATCATCAACTCAGCTCCTTAGGCAGCCCTTTTATTGAGATTTCTTGGCATGTCGGGGCCACCATCCTCTCAAGGAAGTGATCAACGCTGTCTCGAATTGCCTCGTCGTGTCACTGCCTCCCCCTCGCCCGACAGCTGAGCCTGCAAAAACCTGGCACCCAATCCAGTGACTCTTGGCTTGGTCAAGGCTCCTGCTCTAGACCGAATATGGTTGGACGCGTCTGGGGAAAAGGTGGGCTACCTACTGTACGCTAACGCTAACGCGTTGCACAAAAGACATTCGGTCAGGCCTGGTGTGGCCCAGCACAGCACACACGGCACAAGCCTCTGCCTGCCCTGCTTGCTTCTGCATCTGCAGCAAGTTTCCCAATGAAATACAATCCCAAAGAATGCCTCACCACAGTACAAGGCTGGCCTTTGACAGCTCACGAGTCAAGACGGGTCTAGACACACAATACCCCTGAACATCCGTCCCTGGGCTACTGTACTGTACCTATCTGTATCTGTATCTCTACAGATAACAGCTCCCCCCATGACTCGTCAGACAGGTGGCAAGACCCTTGTCCGCCCAGCCCGTCGATATCAATGGGCTCCACGGCATAAATGTCGGTCATGTCGCCCCTCTTTTCCCCAGGTTTTTCCTCGTGCGTCTTTTGTCCCCACCGGCCTTGGCTCCAAATGCCTCCTCTCGTCATCGTCATTCTCCCCTCGTCGCAAAGTCAACCATGACGGGGCTGGTTCCCAATGTGTATGCGGCTATTATCATTCCCATGCCCGCCGCCGCCCTGGCCCTCGTACTGAGGATCAAGGCGCGGCGGATGACCCGGATGGGCCTGGGTTATGATGATGCGCTGTGTATCGCCGCTTGGGTAAGACGCTGGTGTTGGGAGAGGAAGCACTCGCTCATAGTATGAATAGGTCTTTGCAGTTGGTTATTCAGTCGATCTCATCGTATGTGAGTGATAAACTCTCGTCTCCTGGATGCGACCCGTGTTAATTGATGCTACCCAGGGGCCGCGTGCTTCAAACTCGGCCAGAAACTCGCTCCCTACAGCGACGAGAAGATTGATTACTACATGGAAAAGTCTCGCATGATGCTATGGGCCAGCGAATATCTCTACGCCTGGTCAATAGCCCTCACGAAACTCGCGGTTCTCTCCTTCTACCGACGTCTCTTTCAGTTCTCATCGATCCGTATCCCCATCATCGTACTGATGGTCATGTGTGGGATATGGCTCACCTTGCGCACCTTTCTCACCACGTTTCATTGTCTCCCTGTTCCGGCTTACTGGGATAAAACGATTACGAATGCGCGTTGCATTACTCACGTGGCAAGGTTCTATCTTGGAACGGATCTGACACATTGCTTGATGGATTTTATCATTTTGGCTCTACCCATATGGGAGATTATCAGAATGAGACTACCTTTTGGCCAGAAGATTGCTGTCCTTGGTCTCTTTGCTCTTGGATCTCTGTATGTCCTCCTATTGACAACACCGTCTGGCCAGCTGCTCACATGGGATCTTAGTGTTGGTATTGCTTCCATCTTTCAGATCATTCAGTCACAGACCTATAACCCCAGCACCAGAGAGTTACCGTATGAGTTTGCTCTGGCAATGGTCTGGGGCAGTGTAGAGGTTCACTTGGCCGTGTTTACCAGTAAGCAGCCATGTTCCCTGATATGCAACGAGGGCTAACCTACCATCTAGGTTGTCTTGCCCTCCTTAGACCCATCTTTCGCAAGGTTATCCCAGGGCTCTCCTCTGGAAACAGCTATGCGGCCAGCCGCCCCAGCGTTGCTTTTCAACCCCCTTCAGAATTTGCTCAGGCAGCTAGAAGTCCCAGGGACGATCTCCTTGATTCAGAGCGTGGGTCAACCCGTCAGGAGTACGACACGCTCAGCTTACCAGGCTCGAAAGACAATTCTAGTTCAGGGAGGGGGATCTTTCATCATCGAGAGTATCGAATGTCTAGTTTACAAGGGTCACAAGGGAGTGATTCTCGACTTTCAGAAGGAAGCGTGCGATGATGTGATTTTGCGTGAGATAATTATTGATACCATTTTGGTGCCAGTTTCATTGTAGGAATCTCCAATTTTGTGTGAATGTCACTTGTTGTAAAATCCCAGACCAAGCCCACTGCCACTTCTCCGAGTTTGACATACCTAGATTCAAGCCATCTATATTTTGAGGTATTGCGGGAAAAAAACCTGGTCATGACACTTGCCCTGTCATACACAAGCTTGCATGAATATAAAGCTTTTGGGCATGTCTGGAGATAGCGCATTGTGAGGTGTCAATGATATTAGTACTGCCCTCCTATTCGGTTAGGCAGGGCGGCTATGAGGGAGAGGAGATCTATTTTACAAGGCAAGACTTTCTAGTAACCGCTCACTTCATCTCAGTTACACCCTCCTGGAGTTCTGGATAGTCTGGAAGCTTCCAAGCTGATGTCTTTGCATCCAATCCTGCCCCTTGATCAAACTGAAAGTGCGACACCACCCTCGCGAAGGAATGCAGACACCATATTCCAAAGCTCGTCCTGGGTGATATCAAGGCCTTGATCCACTGATTCCCTCCGTACTTGGAAGTGGCTATTGGTCGATACCTCTTCTCGTAGTTCTTGGCTCCCTGCACCACTGCTGCTGTTGGAGACAACATGTCCTTCCTGTAGAGAGTAGCAATCTCGCCCGCAAGAACGTAGGCTCCAACCAAGGCGAATGTGCAGCCAAAGCCATTTGCCGTCTGGCTGTGGGCAGCGTCACCGAGAAGAACAACTCGACCCTTGGACCAAGATTCTTCTGGGAGTCTGACCTCTTCAAGTGGCGTAGAGTAGAGATCGTTAGCTTCAGGAGCATCTCGCAATGCCTTCATGAATCGATCACAGTCCCATCCTCCGCCTTGATACAAATCACTCCATGCCTTCTTGAGCTCTGCTAGATCTCCAGACTTGTGTGCTGCATCGAGATCAGGATCATTACCACGCATTTGCATGTATACGCGTGTGAGCTCCGGGCAGTCTTTTCTTGTGCCTATAACGCGAGATACGTTGGATCCAGGCAAATGGCAGAATGTCATCCTGTCCGAGTCTCCAGATTTTGATGGGACACTGAAGAAGCCGATATTGCCTCCAAGGCGATGTCGTGGATCTGGGGCATCGGGACCAAGCATGAGCTTTCGAGTCTTTGAGCCAGTTCCATCTGCAGCGACAACGAGATCAAAGTCCTCGTTATGACCATCGTGGAACTTGACATGAACTTTGCCGGTGGGATCGTCCTCTGGGTCCTGGGTGAATGAGTCGATGGTTGTGCTGAAGAGATGCTTCACATTCTTGTGCTTCTCAGTAAGCCCATATATAATACGGACAAAGTCACCGCGCATAATCTCATACTCAGAAGTGAAGCTCTGCTTTCCGGTGCCGCTTGGAGCAGCTGGGAAAAAGGCTTTTGTCTGGCCATTGAGATCAATAAGCTGAGTGCCAGACTCGTGAACAGTTACAGCCCGTATAGCGTCCTCGATGCCCATCCTCTTCATCATGGGGACACCCTGCGCACGTAGATCAAGTTGTTGGCCATACGCTCGGATGCCTGGAGAGCGTTCGATGAGGGTGATATTGGCACCGACTCGTGATAGCCAGTGTGCGAGAGCTGGACCCGCGATGCCACCACCAACGATGAGGACTCTTAAAGACTCCATTCTGGTAGAATAATAAATCTTGCATGGAAGTGAATGCCAAGAATCACGATGGAAGCTGCTACTTCTGAGACGGTATATGTAGTTGACCACGGACTTTACAAAACACCGAAATAGTGTCTCATCTTACTTAAAACGGCTAGTAAGACTGCCTCAGGTTGTCAATGACACGTACAATGGAGGTTGGGGGAGACGCAATCGCGATAGTAAGCCGGCTGTTTATTGGTGAGCGGACTAATCTCACACCGTCTTACTTTCTTTATGGCTTCTTTTAAGACAGGTTGTTTTGACTAGATTGCCATTTTTTATTCTTATTCAACATTAGTATGAATAGATTTTACTTGGAACTTGAATTTTATCTAGTTAACCCTTACTGTTGAATCTTGATCTGCCTGAGATCTTGGTGTACCTAGGTATGAAGAGCAATGACGCTGATGCAGCCAAGACTTGGCAGCCCAAGAACAGATTGTTACACCAGGGATGAACAACTTGTAACTGAAGTGAGCCCAAGACCCTTGAACTTGTGTCGGCGACTTAAGCTCGCACCCCTCTTGAAGTCTGAGTATGCCTAGATGCAAGGAAGGTCTCGATCTACCTATGCAACTGTTCCCTGATGAATGCTGGCGATGCATTGTTGTTGGCGGAGTTAGTCGAGGTCAAAGCCACTTGAAGCTTGCCACATTGTACATCAATGGATTTCGTGCCTTGATAGTAATTCGGATGCCGAAGACGCGTCAAGATGACAGGCTGTTACACCTGTGTAGCATCATGAGAGGATCTTCACATTCCACATGCCACAGCCACACCGCAAGGCACAATGGAAATACTGCTGCCTTCCAAGGCTTCTAGAAACTGTGGCACCTCTTCAGCTTGGATGATTGGCCGTACTGTAGATCTGTCTGTCTGCGCATGCGGAACGATCGGCCCCGTCAACCAACAAGCGAGATCTCTTCTCTGGTCGGGCGGTGGCTGATTTCGAGCTACAGTAATCAACCAGAGACAGACCAAGACCGACCAATGGCTGTGATGCAGCACAACTTGTGGCCAATAATATGACGCAATCTTGTGCAACCAACATTCTTGCACTGCCCGTAAATCGGCACGTCGATCCTACAGCCGTGACAGCCCCAGTCAGCCGCAGCTACCTACCTACATACGATGGGTGCATTGACGAGGAGATAAAAGACCTTGTCATGAACGTTGAAGCCTTAAAGCCAACATTAACCTCATCTTGACCGCTTGCAACTATAGTATTATCACCAAGGCATAAACACCATATTCTTGCAACAACAGGTCATCTCCTCTCAGTTGGATCAAGAACCTTAGACACCATACCATACCATGTCAGCGTCTGCCCCTCCGCCCTACGAGGAAACGGCTGGGGCACCGGCCCCGCCAGATGTTGATCCTGTGGCTTCGTTCGCAGACCTCAAGATTGACTCCCAACCTCACGATCCAGACCCAGACACTTGTCTAGCCCACCTCAAGCTCCTCTTTGCCTTCCAAGCCCTGAAAGAAGATGTGGGTTACACTGATGGGCTATTTGGCATCTGGGACAGCCGAGCAGACGGAGCCATCACAGTAGCCGAGAATGGCGAAGTTGAGGAGCATGTCCGTGCTGATGGCGATGTCCCTGATGATGAAGAGAAGCGAAAGGCACTTAGCAAGATCCGGGAAAAGCGTTGGGCCCTCTTTGTTGCGCGGGCTGTGGATCGCTATGAAGCTTGGTGGAACAGCTTGACTGGTGGGCGACCACTGACCGAGAAAGATATGGAAGAGTCTCGGACCACGGCATATGAAGCTTTCGCCCTTAGAAAGGAACACAATTACTGGAGTAAGAAAGCGCTTCCTCCGCTAGGTACGTTTCGAAGAGCCACTCTAGTTGTGCTTTACTAACGGGTATCAAGACGTCTTGATGGTCTTCCACGCTCATCTTCTCAACCCTACCGATTTCCTCGAAGACTGTATCCGAAAAGGATATCGTCAGTTCTGGCAAAGTGGCCTTCCATGGACCCGAGTCAATGCCACAATCGATCAATCCTTCAATTACACCGTTCCCGACAGTCACAAGGCTAGATGGGTTGCCAAGACTGGACGCCAGTGGGATAACGTTGATGACTCCCTTGTCAAGTCTCTTAGTTGTCCTGTCTGCACGACAAAGCTCGAGATCCCTTGGACGACTTGCGGCCTTGAAGAGAACCCAAAGACTCTGGAGCGACCAGGTCTAATTGGATCTGGTTATGGAGACGGTAAACTGGAGTTTCGATGTTCCAAATGTGCCACTCTCATCAACAAGGAACTACTCAGCGTTGCCAAGTTTTGCAACGACTCCAAGAACCTGCTCGTCAAGCACTATCCTATGCCTGGAACCATTCTCAAGACCTCGAATGGCATACCAGAACGATGGACTCGAACTGCTCCGCAGCGATGGGATCATCGGACCTTTCCGAACCGCATGATTCAGCTCATTTTGAGCGTCAAGATCCACGATCTCTTAAACCAAGCTAACCCAGACCAACCGCCTACCATGGAGACTGTGCGTAAGATGATCCAAGACGAGGTATTGATGAAGCAAAGCTCTCTCCGGACGATACACGAGTCATCTGGGGCTTTTGTCGCGAGACGGAGACTGGGTGTACCATCAATTTCACGCATGTGCATTCGCAAGATGATGTCGAGATACTGGGAGAACTTCAGCCCCTTTGCATTGGATCTTTGCGGAGCAATCATGAGACAGGGAATCTTTTCTGAAAAGATGTGCAAGATTGACTGGCTGCACTCACCCACTGCTCGGGAGACGATGGCAAGGTTTTGTACCAAGTATGAGCGGTTCATGAGCATCATGGCCAAGAACGCGTCGAAAGTCGCCGTTCCAACTCTTGGTAAGCATTGTGATTATCATGAAATATGAGAATCATACTAACTGGGACACGTCAGATATCGATCTTCCCTGGCACACACATCAACTCACGCCTTTCTCTTACTACCAGTACACCACTCGCGTTGCAGCACGTTACATCCGGCATGACGATAAGATTGAAGAGGGACAGTTGAGTGAGGCATTCGAATGGACAAGCAAGGAATACCAAGAGACATATGGTGAGGTGTACTCTGAGTGTACCTGCTGGTACTGCGAGTCTGTGAGGACGTCACATGTGTCTTCGGTGGGAAAGGTTCTGGGGCTCTCCAAGAATGAAAAGGGTAAGCTATACCGAACGATATTAGAAGAAGTTCACTAAAATTTCTTTTAGTCGCGGAAAACTTCCATCAATCTGGCGCTGCGAGCCTCTGCCCTCCAGACAACTCAGCCCACATTTCCTCACATAATGCTGTGAGGGCCCCTGGCGACATCCTCTTGGCTACAAGTCATGCAGAAAGAGTAAAGAATCATCTTCAACAACTGCATCAACGTCGACTAGAAGAGAACTACCAGAAGGCATGCAAACGGGCCGAGAAGAAGGGTCGTAAGCTGCCTCCCAAGGAACAGTACTATGATCACTGGGGGTACAGCTATTACAGTAAGTGCATTCAATGATATAGGTAGTTGTTTGTGTAGAGGCTGACATGAACATGCTAGTGTACGGACCGTGGATGTATCCTGTTTACTTTACTCCCGGCATGTACTATGCCTGGGACCCTGGTTACTCGTCTGGAGCTGGGCGCGGGGGCGGGGCTGGAGATAGTGGTACTTGGGCACAATGTGCGGCTGGCAGCTGTGGGGGATCTGTAGCTGCTGGAGGATGTAGCTCAGGAGGTGGAGGATGCGGTGGCGGCGG
>NHTE02000007.1:229697-263280 GCA_002168265.2 Fusarium euwallaceae
GTGGAGGAGGAGGAGGAGGAGGAGGATGTTAAAGTGAGGACGTTGGTTATACTGCAAATGAAGCAAGTGTGAGATCTGAAGGAGAAGCGAGGGGATAAAAACATCAGTAGATATCGTAAATGCGCAGTTGTCATTCTCAACTATAAGCTGAGACCGATCGCTGTATCGTGGGATCGATACTTGCGTACAATATCTTTCATAGGGGCATCCAGTGAGTCCGACTCAAGGTTATAAGATGTGCACCCCTCTGCTTATAGGTCATCGTATTTTTCTCCAGACGCTGATGATGGCGATGCCATGGAGCAACCGGTGAAGCTGCTAGAGGGGGTAGCATCCCCAGCCCCTGTCAGTCGGGGTAGCGCTAACGCCAGATAAATGCCATCCCACCTGAGTAATGGTAAATCTCATCACGGGCTCATTCATTTGTGAGGTAAGCGAGTACCTGACAAATCAATAGGATTTCTGGGGATGTTAGAACACTAGTTATTAACCTGCTTATTGATGCTCTTATCAGCGAGTGAATATATATCCAGCCGCCTTCCACCATCCCCCTTCGTCAGTCCAAATACACCCCTATACTCCATCCCCACTACACGCCAGGCAACTCTGAATTTCTTGTTACCTACTATGTCCCTCATTGCTGTATTCGGGGCTACTGGAGCCCAAGGAGGCTCCGTTGTGGACCAATTGTTGAAAGATCCACGGTGGGTAGTTCGGGGCATCACGCGTGACGCCGACAGCGAGAAAGCAAGATTATTAGCATCAAAGGTAGAGTTACTGTCAAGACGAGATTACAATTTCTAAATAGATTCCTTGACGAGATTTTCTTATAGGGAGCACAAGTCGTGGATGCCGACATGAACGACGAAGTCAGCCTGGTTAAAGCACTTCAAGGAGCAGAAGCTATTTTCGCCGTCACTGCGATCACATGGGAATCTATCACTAAGCTCGGAATAGAGGGTACAGGTGAACAAGAGATGGATCAACTGATAAATGTGGCTCGCGTAGCCGCAAAGTCACCGGATTTGAAACACTTTATCCTGAGCACGTTGCCACGGTCCTACGAGATCTCGGGCCGAAGATACAGACTACCACACTTTGATTACAAGCAGAAAGCTGTTGACTGGATCAAAGTCAATACACCAGGTCTTTGGGCAAAAACAACAGAGTTCTGGGCAGGATGGTACGTGTCAAACTTGCACACAATGCCGTTGATGCAATTCAGAAGGCCGGTACGTAAGATTTGTTGGTTGAAACAGCAAGTCGATGCTAACTCATGGGGTCAGCCAATGTCTGAGGCGCATGTTCTTATGCTTCCGGCCCCATCTTCGGTCGTTCTTCCCATCGCTGGTGACCTACAGACCAACTGTGGTGTTATCGTCAACGGCATCTTGATGGCGGGTCCCAAGGTGTTTGGCAAGATTGCCATTTGCGTTACCGACTATCTTCCCTTGAAGGATGTGGTTACTTGTTTCGAGCAAGTTACCGGCAAAGCCGCAACCTTTGTTGAAGTCTCTGATGCATCCTGGCGAAAACTCTGGGGTCTTTCTGGGCTGGGCTTTGCAGCTCAGCTTCAGTTTAGCGAATCGCATCCCAATTGGCATGATTTTGAACCCGACAGGGTAGTCACGGTGGATGACTTGGGGGTGAGGGAAGAGTTGGTCGACTTCAGGCAAGCAATGGCGGCATCCAAGGACAAGATTTGTTGATGTAGATATTCCCTCCGCTCAGTCAAAGTCGGTACCCAGTATTTCATCGAGTTAGACTGTCCTGATACCTGGCTATTACTTTATTGTCCTAGCCTGAAGAGAGAGAAATGATAGAGCACCATTGTTGAGATCATTTTTGACGTCAATAAAACTTGACAGTTCCAACTTGACTGGACAAGACAATTATTAGGCGAGAGTTCTGCCTCGCACGATACGAATTTAATGGCCTGTAAGAGCATATTTCTTTATATTCACCCATCGGGAAAGCAGTAACGCGTCGCTAGCTTTGAGCAGAGGCCAATGCCTCCAGTTGACTCGTCTTGCTAGTTTAGAGCGCTCACACGATTTCCCTAGGCTGCCATTTGCTTCATGCCTTTTCTATAATCGCGTTATTTCTTAATGTCTATATTTTACAATAATATTGCGCACTGAAAGAGTGATTTAGGTGCGTAAGCTACAATCCCGTATGCTAAAGATATAAAGCGCGTGCGAGGGAAAAGAAAAGGATTACTTGGTCATACAGGTGATATCAGTCAAGGAACTGCAATAGTGTCTATGTGAAGAGAGCTAGCATGTATAGAAATAAAAGACGACCTGGAAGTCGACGCGGAAATCATAGCAAGGCGTCTGCGCCACTCATCCGGTCTTCCAGTTCTCTCGCAGCATATCTTCTATCTTGACCACCTTAATATCTGGATGACGAAGATTCAGCGCCTTCTCAAATGGAAGGTCCAACATACCAGCCACCATTGCCCGCTCCAGTCCCGCCATGAGAAATTGCATGAGCTCTTTAGGGTACAGTCCGTATGAAGAGACATGAGACGGCAGCTCAGTGATCTGCCAAGTCTTGAGTTTCTCGATGGAGTCGTACTCAACATCAAACTGGCAACCTGTGCTTGGTTTAGCATTTCGTGCGCTCATTTTTTTTTTGGGACGGATACGAACATCGAATTTCCTCTGCAAGCCTTAGAAACTCGTTCCAAGTGGCTTTGTCTCCTGCAACAATGGTTTCTTCCTCCCACTTGTCCATATCCAAAGCTACTGCAACAAACTTGGCCACGTCATAGCTGTAGGTGAATGTCACAGCATCATTTCCCGTTCCCGGAATTCTTGCCAACTTGTTTGCAACATCAACAGAGACCAGAAACGGAGGCAAGTGTGTCTTGACATGCGGCATGCCGTAGTAGTCGAGGAAATAGCCGACGATAAAATGAGTCCACTCCAGTTTCGTACTCTTGAGCTCATTGATAGCAGCTAGCTTGTACTTGAGCCAAGGCATGTACTCGGTCATTCTGGGGCTTATCAGCTGGCGAGAAAGATTAGGATACCGAATAACTCACTCGCCCAATACGGGTGTCCCCCAGTTGCTGGTGATAAAGCGCGTAGTTGCGACAGACCTATCCGCAGCTCTGATGAGATTGGTTTCTGCGGCGATTGCAGAGTCATCTGTCAAGCTCAGACAGGAAATAACGACATGTATCTCATTATCCTGAAGGAGAGCCTGCAGGTGTTTCACATCGTTATAGTCCACAGAGATGAAAGAAACCTGTGAGTCTTTTGTATCCGGGGCCTTGCATCACTCATATTAGCTGGATTGTGGCCCACAGAGGAAATTGGCAGAGGGTGTTTGTACCTTGCGACCCAAGACAGAAACCTGGTGTTTTCCTTGACGGTTGAGAACCTCGGTTACAGTTCGACCAAAGTTCCCAAGACCTCCGGCAATGGCGACATTGACCATTTTTTGTTCTTTGATTTGGTGGTTGGTAGTGAAATTGTTTTCAAGAATTGTAAATGAACCGAGTATTGAGAGGTTTGCTTGGATTTCTACGATACATGATTACATGGTCTAGGCATATATATATATATCACCGATGGGCTGGAAGTGACGCAAATTGAATTTCTATGGTGATGGACATTTCTAAGGTGGGATGCACTTGGGATTGCTAGACTCCCCCTGAAGATGGCGGTGAAGGTGTCTCTTGAAGAAGATCGGAAACTCTGAACTCGGCGCAGCTGGAGATTTGTCAGGTGGGATAAATGACGTAATGACTTCTGAAGCGTCTTTGGGTGAGATGACAAAGGTGGGATGGGATGTTAGGGCGGGGCTAATCCATTGCAAATTTATCAGGCGGGATCCCAGATGCACAATCCATTCTCTCAAGGCGCAATCTTAGGTATCTACCTACCTTGGATCAACGTGTCTATGCTTCATACCCACTCGTAGCACAGATCATTGCAATGCCTTACAAATGCACTTATCCAGAATGTAAGCGTACCTACATCCGACGAGAGCATCTTAGACGACATGAACGGGATCATGCCAATGAGCAGCCATACTGGTGCTACCTTTGTCCGTCTAAGTTCAACAGGAAGTAAGACCTCACGTGTCAAGACGGATCGTAGGACTGGCTTACAAGACAAAAAGGGAGACTCTCAAGCGTCATTTGGAAGAACTACACCAGGAACGAGTAGCAAATCTAACCAAGACGCCAACCGGACACGAAGAGCGACCACATCCCTCGTTACCCACCATTACCACTCAGTATCTGCACCAGAGTCGCCATATTGAAAACTATTTCATTCGGTTCCATCCGAAATGGCCCATCCTACACAAAGCAACCTTTCAGTCATGTCCTCAACCACCCGAGTTGGCCCAGGCGGTAACCATGGTGGGCCGATGGACAGAACGGCTGGCTTCGCCTGCGTGTAAAATACAGGCTGAATCTGATCATGATGCCCTTATGAGGTGGGTTGATATCAAGCTGGTGAGTGTGCAGGTCAAAGTTTAAAATTCGTCCCCGTGAGATGGTGTGGCGGTGAGAGATTTGTTTGTTGAGTATCTGTATGTGCCCTTGATTGGGGGCCTAGTTGAAATCTCATTTAATTCTGCCCTTGCCATGATCTACTAAATCTGACACTCGTTAGTTACCCTTACTGAGATCATCATCCTCCACAAACCCCCCATTGAATCAGCTTGCGGACTCGATCCCTCTCCTACAAATCATCTTCATTACAGTTGCTTTTTCTGCGTTTCGATCAAAAACTTCATCACCTTTTGCTATGACGAATCTATGGTACCTCATTGAAACTCTTAAAAATCTCGGTGCATATGAGCAACTGAAAGTCGACTACGCAGCACCCTCTAGAGAGACTATGAAACAGGCCCTCATACGCGAACAATATCAGCGGTGAGTCCCAACCCGTCTATCTGCCGCGCGAACAGTTCTCTGTTTTATTTACGTCACTGGTTCAGTGAATATGTGCCTACCGCTCTCTCCCTTATCCAAGTCCCGTTGATTTTCATGCTCTGGGCTACCCTTTTTTTGATCTTTGTTCTGCTATTCTTTCCTTCTGGTTTCTAATCAAATTCTAGGCTTGGTCTCTTCTCCTTTAAACTATATCTGCTTCTTTGGTCTCTGTTCCTTAAGACGTACCCGAAGTTCAAATTATCGGATATCCTAACTCCGGCAATGCTCAAGATGCATATTCCATGCCCTCTACAGCAATGGGACACTCCTTTCTTCGTATCGCATGGAAATGATGACCCTGGCGTCAACCACAATTTGAGATGTGAAAAGGGGAGCAGCCCAGTGAGTGTTCTGTTTGATCAGGCCGTCAGTCTAGGCGATTTTGCTGCTCTGTCACCGTTGATTTCATGGGACTTTGAGCTTGGAATGTGCCTATATACATTTGCTTCTAGCCAGTCTCTGCAATCAGGAACAGAGCTTATGAAACATATTATGTTAGTCTTGGATGTTGATCTATTGGATTAAGATATTTGTTAGTTATTTTATAAGCTCCCATCACATATGTTTCTACCTGATTTGAGTAATTTCTCTATTTATCTATTGCAAGCGTAAATGCCATAAGGGGTAATCTGGTGCTTACGCTGCCTTAAGAAGTGAACTCTTAAAACATTGCTCTTATATATATGCTATAAGTTAACAATTCAGTAGAAGAAAAGTACTGTTATCCTTAGGCCACTGTATTAGCATTGGGATATAATGCTTTGATGTCTTGGAAATGTGTTCTTTACTATAGGTAGTTAAAGCCCGGCCCTCGATGGGATAACTAGGCCAGAAGATCATATTATTATTCTCTTGTCACCTGAATTATTTAAATGGGTCTGTTTAGTTCCTATACTCTTTGACAACTGAAAGAAGGAAAGAAAATAGCTGAATGCTAATGTAATAAATTGAAAACCGGTCAATTTGAGAAAGAAGGGACAGAATGACTTGTGCAAATGCTCTGTGATGATGTTGATCCCCCGGAGCTGAACTTGTGCTCGCCAATGGCTCGACGTGTTGGGGGCCAAATGAGGCAACATGTAAGATTCACATGCGTGTAAGCCAATAACCAAGATTCTGTTACAGTATGGAATCATCTGACAAAGACGGTTCTCTGAGATGGAAAGGAGGGGCGGGAGAAGAACCTCTTGTTGCTCCTCACTGCGGAGATACGTAGTGTCGGGCATTGCCGTCTTACGCTTATATCCTTGATATCCCACTTTAAAGAGTTTGCCAGTTCAGCCGATGATTCATCTCACCTCCGGGCTCCGTTACCGTTTTTTGAGTGATCAGATGTCTTGTTTAATCGGCTTATGACTATGGACACGGAAGGGACATATTCCGAGCTGAACTGACCGAACATTGACGGAAGATGGGTCATCGAGTGTGTTGTCTCGCTGTGAATGCCATCTTTGGGCAGAGTAAACTTCCGGCTCTCGGTCACTGGCGCTTCTTAATTTGCGGGTCTATAACTTGGCACCCAACCAAACCTTGGTCTAGAACCTCCTCCGTGTGACGCTCCGCATCTCGGAGGCTCGGATCATCGGTGAGCTACCGGAGAGCTGGGGAAAGGTTGAGGTCATGCATCCGTCAGGGAGAAGCCTCAACTGAGTAGCCAAACTCGAGTTCTTGGGAAGTTCGTATGTGTCGGAATGTTGGTTCAGTGCTCAATGCTCACAATGGTGAGGATTTCGGTTGTGCATGTCAGTCCTGTAGGTACATAACATATCTCGGTACAGTATGTTCGAATTACTGCTCTTAAGACGCAGTGACTTGTAGTATGATAAGAAGATCACCATAGTCGCGAAAGGCATACCATGTAAGTCTCTTCATCGAACTCTTCAGGGCGAGCACATGGACATTCTTGGCATGGAGGGACAACACAACGACGTCTTCCCACCACCATGGTACGCTAATACAACCACCTCACCTGAACATTGCATGTATGCTTGTTTAGGTATGAAGACAAGCATACTTCACCTTAACTTCATAAACGAACTCTTCTCTCGCCCAACTTTCGCCTTTGGAATTTCCTAAAATTAGCACTGTAAACTTAATTCCTCCTTGCAGCCAACCAAGCTGCCATAGACCCTGATCGAGGAACCCATTTAGCCTGATCGTGAACTACACGTTGTGGTCAAGTCGTGTTCGGCTCCTGCGGCAGTCCAGTCTGTGTCCAAGAGATGGTGGTGCGTCTAGGTGTCTGAGAGGTTGTGAGTTGTCGAGAGATTTAAGTTTGGATCTGAATACGAGCTGAGGCTAACCGCAAGCTGCATGATTGTGCTCCGATTCGTGACGGAGCGTGTGCCTTGTTCAACGACAGAATCAAGTTCTAGAGAAGGACCAACTTGAGCCCCGTCATGGAAGTTAGGACCATGATATATAAAGCCCCTTTGGCGCTCCCCAGTTACTTCTTTTTAATCTAGGGCAGTCAGAGACTCAAACAACTCTGATCATCTTCTATCTATTCCTTTGAGAATATCACAAAACTCATTTCCTCACATTTTCATCTCGGAAACCATCAACGCCTGACCAGCCGTCCAATATGCTTCTCAAACATCTCTTCCTGGGCTTCCTCCTGGGTGCCTTCTCTGTGGCAGCCATCCCTCAGCCAGAGCCCGAGGACGTCGATCTCGAGGCAAGGGATGATGAAGATCTAGTCGCTCGCGGCGGTTACGAATACTGCCCTTACGGTCAACACTACGACAAGCACCATCACTGCGTCTGCCCCTGGGGCCAGATCAAGGATGGCAAGCACTGCAAGTGTCCTCACGGCCAATACAAGGACGGGGACTACTGCAAGTGCCCTGGGGACCAGGAAAGGGACGGCAAGCACTGCAAGTGTCCAGACGGACAGCACAAGAAGGGCAAGTGGTGTGTGTGTCCTCATGGCCAGAAGAAACAGGGCAAGGAATGCAAGTGCCCAGGCATTCAGGAGAAGGTGGGAGACTATTGCAAGTGTCCCGGAGACCTCCAGAAGAAGGGCAAGTATTGCAAGTGTCCTCATGGCCAGACCAGAGTCGGAATCTACTGTAAGTGTCCTCATGGGCAGATGAAGGATAGAGATCAGTGCAAGTGTCCGGATTACGAGTGGAAGAAGGGAGACTATTGTGTTTGCCAGAAGGGATATCGTCGTGGTCATGACGGGAAGTGCAAGAAGGAGTACTACTGAGGGGGCTGAAGGGGATTGATGATGACGGGCTATGAAACTCACTCCTTTGTCGCTTGCATGGTCTTGATGTAAAAGTTTGATGTTGATGACATATGTACATTCCTTCAAGACACGTTGGTTTGGATGTGGATTTGGTTAAATTGGTATATACTAATGTGTGACTGATGAGTACATTAATACTACTTGTATATCTCTTCAAGCCTCCTTGGTTTGTCCCAGCGTCTTGGGTCAGTGAAGGGTGCTTGCACGTTTATAATGGCTTGTTTAGGATATCAAACGGGCATCTTGGTTATGTGAATGAATCGTTGACATTCGTATGCACTTGATATGAACCCCTTGTAAAGGTCGTTCTTGGTTGGGACATTTCAGAGAAAATCATGGTGAGTGGAGGCTTAGCCTTTGGCGTGCTACTGTGGTCATGGTGCACCTCACACCTCTTTTGCTTCTGTTGCTTAGACACTTTTAACTAGCATAAAAGTAGTGGACTTTCTTCTTATTCCTCGATGATTTGCCGTCGTGCACAAGATGAAAGAACACGCGTTGTAGAAATCATGAGACACTAAGAGACTCCGTAGTCTGGTAGCCATGCTGGAAGATGCAGGCTGATCTTAGTAGCAGTGATTTAAGGTCAGGTTGATTGGTGAAAGAGCTAAAATACCAATTAGTCGTGACGCGGGAGTCATCAGTCATGTCAATGATCAAATGCAATTCATCAAGTTAATTGGGTTCGTCTCATGACCGGCCATTAGGGGTAGGCCTCTTGCCTTCATCCCTACAACTTCCATATCGCTCTCGAATATGAGGTCATTTAGATTCAGGCTATACGATACCTTCTGACTTAGCTCGGGGTCTCAGTTTAAGAGAGTTCTCTCCGAACTGGACGATGAGCGATCAAGCCTAGTGCCCTCAGTGAGTATCGGCTTGCCTTGCTCCTCTGGTAGAGTGAAACTAGGCTGACACGGCTATACCCTCTCGGTTTTGGATTGGGACTCTACTGTTAAAATCTGCCTGCTCTGTTCGACATCCGTCTCTTGGCGGAGATGAGGGCAAATCACCACCACGTTACTAGCGCCCACCACTTTTCAGCTCTTGGATCCAACCAAAATATCGACCAATATCGGGCTTGAATCAAGCCCTCAGGGGTAAATCAGCGTCTCGGGACCAATCGGACACCAACTGTGGTAGCTCCCTGCTAGATATTGGTAAGTAGATTTTTCTATTTACAGAAATCTTTGCCTGACATCTCGTTAAGGCAACTACTACGGCGATATTGAAGACGCCCTCGCTGCTACCAAGCAAGGCACATGTCAAGAACTCACTGTTCTACTGCGTGCCAGCAACAAGTGGAGTCATCAAGTACAAGGGCTATCTCTAAGGGCTGCAAGAACATGGGCGTTGGCAAGAATGACAGCTGTTAAAGCGGGCGCTGGCTGCGCATGTTAATGAGATGATAGACAGGTAAATTCATATAGATAACGACGCTAGAACATTATGAACTCAATGTATTCGCCTTTCAACCTGTCCCTGGATGCTGGATGATCTGACTGATGCTTAGGTAGGGGGCCAGAATACCAGACTCATGCAATGTCAACTCTACCGAACTTGAGAGCGAGCCCTTGATCCTACAAAGAGGATTGGGCCTCACTCTCAAGGAGGCTTCTCAAGGAGAGAAGCCAATTCAATCCCTTGCCTCCAATACATCTGCCCTTATTTATATTCCCTCCCCTTTAGTCGTCGTCAGGACAGGTCCCTGTCTCTAAAAGACGGCATCACCAATGACACCTAGGAAAGAATGCAGTTATCCCTGTCCTTCTCCCTCTTCTTCTTTCCCTTCTGAAAGCATGGGTCACAGACGGAATTGTACTCAATTCGATCAGTTTGGATTCCAAACTTGCACCCACCCAGCTTGCCTTTGGCCTGGTCGCAGATCTCGTCTTCAAACTTGGTATTCATTAGGAACCAGCACTTGCTGCAGGAGGTGACGATAGTGAGCTTGCGACACATGGTGGTTGCTCTTGTGTGAATCTGGTATTTGCTTGGGTGTTGTTTTGGTTGTTGTTTTGGTCGTCTCGTTTCGTTTCTCGGTGAGGTTGATAGTTGCGGGAGGAAAAGTGAGGTTGGAAGAACTGAGGTTTACCGGGCTCTTTATAGTTCATTTTATATCTCTGATTATGCGTTATGATGATGATATGGTGCGTGGTTGAGAGAGCTGAGACTCGATAAATGACCTCCCATGTGTCCTCCCAAGGTGATGGACGACAGGTTGTGGATGCCTTGTTCGTTGCTCATTCTTTTGGCATGGAAGTTTGGTTGGGAGGTGGCCCATGATAAATCTGCAAAATTTCTGATCTGTCTTTATTCCAACCTCCTGTGATGAAGTGAATATCATCGTAAATGCCTCTTGTTCGACTGGATGCGGCTGGCGGTGAAGGAGCCCGAGTGAATCTAGAGTAACAACAACGACGTCAAATGAACGTGACACAGAATCTCCAAGTTGACCAATAGGGGACCGAAACACTATAAATAGTACAAGCGATGGTCGGTTAAATATATTGCCCTCATATAACCTGAATATAAGCCATAGAATCACAAGGACGGCTCTGGACACGACATAAGTGCAGATACAGCGCAGGAGAGCGTCGCAGAACTCCGAATAACATAAGTCGAGAACATGAGACTTTTTTCCGTTGGCTATTCCTGCATCTTCATCGTGAATCCCCCTGTATCGTAAACGGCGCCTCATTCTATTCCGTGTACTCACTAATCAAGGCACATATAGTAGTGAAAGGCATTACTTTTGTTGTTTTCTCTAATTTCATCATCCTAGAAAATCTTTGCTCACTAGATAGTGGCTACGCGGCACGCCCCCATCTTCACATAACAGATCATCTCTTTAGTCACCTTTCATCCAGTCGCTCTTCAAATATCAACCCTGGTACTAATTCGGATCAACGGATGGCCAACTTCTTAATCAGAAAGAACGCATGCTGCTTTGATGCCTAAGTGAAACGCTCCCGGCCCTGAGCACACCCTCTTCCCTCACCGCATTCATAAATGAGGCGACTGATTCGTAGCACATTGTGCAGCCTGCCTCGTTTGCAATTCGAAGAGGTTATCCCCACACATCCCACATCAGAGTCAGCATGGATATGAGTGATGGTTGAAAATATCGTCAGCAGGCTCATTGACCAATAGCGAATAAGGTGACTTTGCTTGCCAAGTCACGCGCCGTATATTCGCAGTGCATATCAGGATATCAGCCAACCGGAACGATGATATGGATTCCGAACAGCCTTTGCTATTGTGGCGCTGAGTCAGTGTGTTGGCAATCTACAGATACCCGGAGAGAACAACTCATCAGAAGAGTGCAAATGGTGTAGTGTGGCAGGCCCAAGTTCACCTTGAGTGAAGTTTTTCAAGTGCTGATATGGTCTGAGACACATCACCGAATGCGGAGAAGGAGCATTTAGAGCCTATAACATTTCTAGGCAAAGCACTCAGCTGTGATGCGATGTGATGGCGGTTCAGGTTCCGCTGACGCGCATAAATGCCTCAACCTATTCCTCCAAGCTCGGCTGCCTGTTAATCTTGCCTCGACACCAATCTCGTGGTTAACGTAGCATCTCATTTAACAAATAGAACTAATCAGTTTGGTGTTCCTTTCCACGCAAGTATAATATCGCTTCACTCTGTAATACTTGGCTGGTGAAGGAGTTGGTAGATGTCGAGTGATCAATTTGATTCAAGGCGATACGAGTTAGGCCCATGTCATCTCCGGTTCGGCCTTGTCGCTCGCCTCGTAGGCAGTAGCCTCGATATGCTGTTGCCTCTCGTAACAGGGCGAACCACGACAACCAAGCCACGTCGTTTCTGCCCAACGGTTTCCCTAAGGCAACTGATACGTTGGACTTGTCTAACGACATTTATACAAGCACTCTCTTCGCCACTTTCCTTCTCCCTACCACTTTCGGTCTCATTGGTAGCAGTGAGCTATTCTTACCTTGCCAGGGTTATCTTTTTCAATGCCCTATTGTCGCTTGAAAGTTGCAGACATGTCTTCAGAGTACTTGAACCAGTACCTGTCCCCCCACGGCTATCAGATGTCAGATTCATGCGCGACCTGGACCGGCGGTAAAGGTGAATATGACGGGGTTCCCAAAGACAATGATGATGGCCACCTGAACACTGCTACCGGAGATTGGGCAAATGCGGCTGGCTTGAATCATCGCTTGTGGTCCGAGGACAAACACTCTCTTTACGTATGCTTCCTCAACGGCCATTTATCCGACAAAGACAAGGTCAAGTCTCTTATCGAAGAGCACTACAACACCCTTCGCATGCGCATCAGATTCGTCTTCCTGGAGGATGATGACCCCAGAGCTTCGGATATTCGGGTCTCATTCACTTCTCAAGGTGTCTCAAGCTCATGCATTGGCACTGACGCTGAAGACCATCCCCATGAATCGACCATGACACTGAATATGCATCACAACGACCAGCGAAGCGCGGAGGATCGGCGAAAACACAGGCAATCTGATGTCTTGCATGAGTTTGGTCATGCTCTAGGCATGGAACACGAGCACGCTCATCCTGACTGTCCGATCAAGTGGAACTACAGAATAGTTCAGGGCAGAAGGGGATGGGATGCTCAAAAAGTCACACAAAACTATCGCAAGCTGGATAACGCTTCCACAACAATACGCAATGCTTACGATCCCAAGTCCATCATGCATTACCCAGTGGAACGAGGAGACGCCCAAGGCGGGACAGTGATCCCCATGAACACTGTACTTTCCGATGGAGACAAAGAGTTCTTAATCTGGATCTATCCCACGCCTGAGCCCTGCAGTTCAAGTTCAAGGCAGAGCAGAAAATCAAAATCTAGCAAGAAAAGCTCAAGGAAGCACCACAAGGGACGCCGAGGCGACGAGCAAAGACAGGAGGTGTTGTCCGGACAAGAGGACCTGTCCATGAAGGAGAGCACAGGTGTCGATACTGTAGTCTACGAGCCTGTATACTATCAGCCGTATGAGTATAACGCTGCTGAGAGTGGGAGGTATATCTATGACGACTCTGGTACGGGGGGTGGTGATAAACAGCCCACGAAGGCAACTGGATATGATTATGAGTTGTACAATGGCGAGGCTATCCCTAGCCAGTGGTAGGGGCCATCGGCGCAATGAGAATTTGAGATTATGGCGTTGGGGAGTAACATGTTGCTGACGGGGGATTGTTTTATCATGAACACCAACAGCGTGCTGGACTTGCATAGACATGGCCACATGAGAGTTCTTCGGTTCTTGAGTTTAGCTTTATTCAATAATTAAACCCAAAATACTCGTGATATACCTGAAACGTGTATACGCAGTCGATCATAGAATCATAGTACAAATCATGTTCCTTCAAAATCTTGTCAATAGTCCATTACTCGTTCCCCCATGGCGCGGTCCCAACTCCCTTCTCCAAATCAATTACAAACTGCTCAAAAGAACTCTTGTTAGGCTCGCACTTGGTGCCCAGTTCAGGTAGGACACCATCTTGGAAGTATTCTCGAATTGCCTTAATAGTGCAGTCGGACGGCTGCTTCATAACGCCGTGCTACGTTTGTTAGCTTCTCGCTTGGCTCAAGACAAGGTGATAAGACTTACACCAAAACCCTCGTGTACTAGTACTCTGCTTCCATTGAACCTCGATGCAGCGTTCCAAGCACCTGTGAGAGGCGTGATTGGGTCCCATCGGCCGTTGGCAAACAGGAGTGGAAAGCTAGTGTTCAATCCCTGCCATTCTCCCTCGTATCTCTCAGCAGCAAACACGGGCCATCGAGCACACATCCATGTCTTTGGGCCAAGAATTTCAGCGAAGGAGCTCTGTGCATTCTGACCCTCGACAATATTGTACATATCCTCCGGCGAGTCAGCCCTAAAGGTGGAATCTGAGCACCCAATTGCGTGAAAGTTGGGGCCCTGGGAAATGTTCCATGGCTCTTCTTGCTCCTCTGGTGTCTCTGGCTTGACAGGATCGGCCCACATGCTGAAGTTGCGATTCAGAAGAGGAACAAGAACCTGAAACATGCCGGTGAAGGAAGCTGGCGCGTAGAGTGCTGAGTGGATCTGGGCTTTGCTGGCGAGTAGCACGCTGACATTTCCAGGTGTAAGATAAGGGATCGGAAAGTCCTTTGATACCAAGACTGGGTCCTTGGCGAGTTCATCCCAGACCTCGACTGTAGCATCCATGAGGTCTTGAGGGGTGGTGTTTGGGCCGGTAAAGTTGGCGAGCGGACAATAATCAACGCCGGCATCGACGCATTCTTCAAAGAAACGCAAGATTGTCGATTCCACTCCTGAAAGGGCACTGAACCATGTACCGGAGTAGTACTCGTCGGGGATAACCACAGCATCGAGAAGCATACGGCCAACACGGTCAGGGAACATGGCAGCAAAGGTCTGCCCAAGAATGGTGCTATAAGAACGTCCCCAGAACCTAAGGAGGCCATCTTCCTTCAGTGCATCAACGATGGCCAACATGTCCCTGGCGACAAAGGCTGTTCCGTAGAAGGTGGCATTCTCTTTGTTGGGTTCGACGCAGATCTTGGCATACTCGGCGCCGAGTTCCCATACCTGGTACTTGAGAAGATCGTACAGTGGCGATGGCGGCACGTCTGAGTAGGGGTGGGGGTACTTGTTGTCGCGGCGGGAGAGCTTTGATGATTCCGGTGTATCAGGGGCAGCGCCTCCGGTATCACAAATGAATGGCAGAGTACGGCCTGTGCCTCTGTAGAAATGTCAGTTTTGGCGATTAAATCATGCTTCAGATCAACTCTTACCGTGCATCAAAGCCAATTACGTTAAAGTGACCACCAAGGGTCCTAGTCAATCGTTAGCGATCAGGTATGACGAACATTTGAGCGTGACTTACTTGACGTAGAGCGGACCCTTTTGTGTGACCTCCTCAACACCACTGCTCCCTGGACCACCAGGGTTGAAGATTACGCTGCCCTTTACAGGCTTTTCTGTAGCATTGACCTTGACCAACTGCAACTCGAGTTTCTTGTTCGACTTGGGGTTGGTATAGTCGAGGGGAACTTGTAATGTAGCACAATCGACAGGAACCGTAGTTGCGTTCTTGACTGCTTCGGGTAATGGTAGATTGCAGGGCTTCCAGTCCAGGCCTTCAACATCTCGTGTTGAGAGATGGACACTGGGCATGGCCCCAACGAGGGGAGAGGAGAGAAGGAGGAGAAAAGGATTGAAGGGCCGCATGATGAAGGTAAGTCGTCGGAAATATGATCTTGGGAATGAATGCGAGAAGGAACTAAGCTTGAAACTTGTTCAGCAACGAGTATATATACATCTATTTAACATGGCGAGCTGAGATGTAGTGCTGGCAATCCAGGCACAGCCATGTAATCATTATGCAGGATGCAAATTTTCTAGAGCGCCTGAATTTGTCAAGCTCAGTAATTGATCAACTAGTCTGATTCGATAACCCGATCGGATTGATCTCGAACCATGATTCCGCGAGGCGTTGACAAAGCAGTGAATCTGGGGACATCATGGTGGAGGCTGAGCGGCGCTGCGTTTGTGCTGTTTTGGGCAATTGAGGCGTAGATCTCGAGAATTAAATGACATCAGAATAGCTGGCCATCTTGACTAACCAATCAAGAAGCGGTTCCATGTTCCGGTAGTATCTTGGCATCTACGTTCCCTGATCTGCTGCCATGGATGTTCTCAGTAGTGAACACAAGGCTGAGGGCGAGGGACGCTATACCATGTTTGAGCAGAATGCGCCGCTCGCCAAGAGGCTTTACATGACGAGTTGGAGAGCAGGCTTGATGTGATATGTGATAGGGTACTAACATTGACCTGCTAAACTAGCACACACTCTAGATAGTGATCTAGCATCTGGACCTGAGCGCCTTGACACATTTAAGGGATTCAAAGATAGTAATTTTACCTTCTATCCCTATGGATGTTTTTATTGGAAGAATCTGAGGTAAGCTTAACGTGCTATGTTTTTCAGACGCAAGCACATGGTTGGAATTAAAGGATCTGTCATCTCTAAAAAACCTATGGACCATCAAGGAGCAATAACGTTGACAACATAGCCTCTGAATTCTTAGACAGACTGAAACTAAATCAAAGGCTAATGGCTTATCAATGATTATTTTTCTCTTAGGAAGACAAAGGTGTATTCGTGAAAATAGTTCTGTTACTTTGATCAAAGGGCCAAGTCCCGGGTAGCTAACTTAAGTGTGATACTGGCAGCGTAAATCCTTCTGTAGTTTTTAACAGAGGAGAGATAACTTTGGTTCATGTATCATACTGCACCGGCTGCGCTTTACAGGTTATAGCCAACACCTTGCCTGTGGCGTGGACTCCGAAGGGAGAGGGTTCCCGCCGTAAGCAAGCATGGGCTGAAGTTGACTGAGGCTACAAGTTGACAGAGGGTTTCGCCATGCTGTGCAAATCTTCGCAAATAGCCAATGGTTCCTTAAGAACAGACTTAGTAAAAAGAGGTGAGACCAGAAACCATGATTTATTGGTTCTCGTCAAAACGGTAACAGTAGATCGGGTCTCTGGCGACGTAATCTCGACGAGCATGCCGGCTGCATGATTCACTGGGGGGAGTCATTTGAAAAGAATCAACATATGATTTAGAGTAATGAAAGGCACGGTATGGATATTGAACTAACTAGAGTGGAGGCGGGTACATAATGAAGGGATCGACGCAGATTACTCGTCACCCCAGGTCAGCTCCAGTCTGTCGCCGCTGACTTGATAAGCCCGCAGCTTTTCTAGAGCAGCAGCCGTATCATCCGTTTGGATCAGGATACTGGCATTCTGACTGGAAAGGAACCCCTCGTCAACTGCATTCTTGACCCAAGCAATAAGATGGTTCCAGTATCCGTTGATGTTCAACAGGAGAACACCAACTTGGTGGATTCCAAGTTGGTTCCATGTCGTCATCTCCATCACCTCTTCCATAGTACCAAACCCACCAGGCAAAGCAATAAAGCCCGACCCTGGTCCTCCCTCAAAGACTTGCTTCGCCATTAACTGCTTGCGGCTATGCATGTCGGGCACGACAGTGACACGCCCAAACTCGACCCCATTAGTTTCCACGGTTCGCTCAGCCTTCTTTGATCCAGAGTCAGACTCCTTGTCCTGATAACCTTCTTCAACTCGGATGAGAGCTTTGGGGATGACTCCATGAACGGCCTCTGGACCAGACAGCGACACAAGCGTTTTGGCGAGTTCACCCATTAGTCCGACCGTGCCTCCACCGTACACAAGATGGACATTTTTTTTGTGAAATTCACGCGCCAAAGAGCGTGCGGCCTCGAGGTGGATTTCGTTGTAACCAGCTGCGGCACCACAACTGCATCATTTAGCCATTGGACAGCAGTGAATGGGGAAAGACAACTTACAAGACGCACACTACGGTTGGCTTATCTTGCTGTACGTTCTCAGTCATGTTGTGGTTATTGTAATGGTATGGTTCAGATGCAAAAATACAGGCAGCGCAGTGTGGTCGTGGGATGATGGATGTTTAAGAAGAAGAATTCTTTCACCGTGAAACGACGTCGAAGTCTTAAGTGGGGCTGCATAAGCACCATTGGAATGGTGACTCATTCTAAGTTAGACCAAGAAAAACACCGCAATGGCTGTGTAAGTGATACGACGTTACTGATAGCCACTACTGTAAGGACGGAAGAAAACACCATTCACCTTGTATATCCGGCGACAGATTCGGTGTTTCCCGCGTAATGGAATCATGTCGACAGGTCTGCTATTTTACAAGGCGGCACTTTAACCAACTGCTCGAGTGGCATTCATGAACTTTTTCAACCACACATGACAATTGGAGTCAATCGGTCACAAGACTTGTCATTATTTTGCTGACGGTCTCTCCGTCGCATACATCCGTATATCCGTACTACCGCTTCCATGAGACCCTGTCTTAGTTGGGATCACCTGGACATGGGCTTGACCTGAGTATAGAGTTTGCATTTCAAGGAGCTGCCAGGAGACGATGGATATTGTGACTAGAATAGACTGCCCCGCGAGATGACCAAAGGCAGAAGAAAAGGGGACATAAACTAGAGGAAGCCGATCGGGATGCATGCGGCGAGTATCAGGAGAGACATTCTCCGCACATGTAGACCAACACCTCGCACGTCACCTGATCCATGTGTTTGAGCGCACAAGGTATCGAGGGCGGCGACCATGCCCGATACAAAGGCATAGCCGGTAATGGCCATAGTAATAGCACCAATGCTCGCGGCAACTAGGTCGCCTGGGCCGAGATGACCGGAAATTACGGTGGTTAGAACATAGGGAACGAACTGAAGGAGGGACGTGATGATCAGAGGTGGAGACTGCCGAAGTAAAAGACGAATCTCGGACTGAGAGCCGTTGTGGATGCCATAGGAAAGGCGTGTCCTCGGCACAAATCGCACTAATGTTAGGCTTCCTTTACTGGTCGGTCATCTTGAATGCTCATCTTGGAAGAAAGAAGAGGGCGTCGAAATGTAACTATGTCACGGAGGTTTGGTTCCATCTAGACTCGGTTTTAATCGCGGGGCCGCGTTATCATGGATGTACTGTACGTACATCGGTCAAATCGACTCCGCCAATAAGATGAGAGCAAAATGGCATCGCTTAAGAAGGACCAACAAAGTTATTGACTTGGTCCCAGAGGCGTGCAAGCGGCAGGATGTACTGTAGTTATGAGAGGATCTCGGCAGGTTTGTAGGTAGGTAGGTAGGCTTAGAAAAGGCCCCATTGCCAAAAGGGGAAGCCAAGAAATGTCCCCACCCCCCTTACAAGAGGCTAAGACCAAAACTGTGGAGGAGAAGCTTTAGATGAGTGGAAAGAGTCCAGGCATCACGAACAACAAGACCAAGGCTATATGCAAGTGGGAAGATGAAAACCTGACTGGATCTGCATAGAAACTCGGCAATGCCGGTGTGGCCATATGCTGTCTCGCGTCGTCCACTATCTGGGAGGTAGGTGACTTATTTTGCCATTATGCTTGCTGTCCCCGAAACTTCACTTTTAACTTTGTCCAACTGTTGATCTTCGAGGCCTTTCATGTTGCAAGCTGATCTAGGTATGCCGAATCCTCCACTCTAAAGTCACGAGTTGAATCATTCTACAGTGTCACGGATTCTCCCCCCTTGATGATTCTCTCTGCTTCCTCCACAAAGAGCTTAAACAATCTGCTGATGTGTTCTTCACTCGCTGAGGCACCGCTCGCGCAGACCCGGATGACAAACTTTCCATTGACTGTCGTTCCAGTAAGGAAGAACCGGCCTCCACTGTTGACCCTTTCACAGAGCATCTCTGTACGGGCGTTCACAAGTTGTTCATTGCCACCAGCGTATAGGCGGAACGTCAAAAGGCCAAAGTGAGCACAGGTCATGATGGAGAAGAGATCAGGACGAGAACGTAGCTTTGCCTCGAGCGACTCGCCAAGGACGATTCCTTTTCGCACATGGGCCTGGAGACCGCGGACGCCGTAGGCGCGAATGACAAACCAGAGTTTGAGGGAACGGAATCGACGGGCGAGAGGAATTTGCCAGTCTCGATAATCCACGGTACGATCATCATTCGATAGCTGATCTTGCAAGTATGGCGGCTTGACACTGAGGGACGACTTGATGAGGTGTGCACGGTTGCGTACCCAGAGAGCAGAGCAGTCAAATGTCGTCAGAAGCTACTTTTGGGGGTTAAAGTTGAACGAGTGAAAGTTCTTGAACGGGGCGGCCATGTGCTTGTTCTCGTCAAGGACCAACGCAGATCCAGCATACGCCGCATCGACGTGGACCCATATATCATTGGGGGTATTTACTTTAGGTACGAGGATGTCTGCGATATCAGTAAAGTCATCAACGGCACAGACTTCGATGGTACCCAGAGTAGCTGTGAGAAAGAAGGGCTCTAACCCGCGGGAGGTGAGGCCATCGAGAACTTGGGCCAAGTCGCTGGCCTGCATAGCGAAACCATGCTCTTCATCAACTGGAATGGCAATGAACCGCACACCAAGAATTTGAGCAGCTTTCTTGGTGCTAGAATGAGTCCCAGCGCTACCAAGGACAACTAAACGACTTCGAAGGCGCCAGTACTCATCGTCTTTGGCATCGGAATGCCCATGAGACAACTGAGCTGTCTTGGAGGCGAGAAACTTGTTCCGCGCAGCAACCATGACGGTCAGAATGGCCTCACTTGCCGAGCCGTGTATCACGCCTCCTCCATTCGTCGGGCCCTTTGACAGGAAGCAGTCTGGCAGTCCGATCAACTTTGCTAGCCAATCCATGACAATGACTTCGAGCTCTGTCACGGCAGGGCTATAAATCCAATTGAAATGAGCACCATTAAAGGCCGTTGACCACATCTCGGCAATGGCTGATGGGTAGCTACTCGTGCAGCAGAAAAAGGCCATGAATCTGGGACTGGACCAGTTTGTAATGCCGGGCATGATCTTGGATTGTATGTCGGCTGTGATATCAGACCAAGGCTCCGGGTCTAGGGGTGCCGAGGTTGGGATCAATGGAGCCAGGTAATTTGGTTCGACTGTTGAGACGACAGGGCGAGAGGGGACTTACTCATGGTATTCGGTGACTTTGAGATGAAATGTTAGAATTGTAGGTTCGTTGGACGATGAGCACCTACTCTGGTCGATGGTCTCCTTGGCCCTCGTGCGAAATTCGTCCGTGTTCATGACGACAGTATTTTTGGTCTGGTATGAAGGAATGTGTTCTTTTCTGCCGTCAATTTATATGCTTGAGAGTAGAGTTGAAGTGATATGGCATCTCTCTAACCTTGTGTCTTTCCACCTGATTATCAATAAACCAAGACGTTCCATAAATATGGATAAAGAAAGAGATTTCATTGATTACCTCTGCAGTCAAGGTCATTGAGGAGTCAAACAAAACCTTCTCTCATCTTCCGATCTAAGCCGCTCACCCGAACTTTTGGCTCTGATTGACATCATACATTTAGTCCTCTGCTCCACGCTGTAAGGTATAGAAGCATCTGTCGAGCTGGGAATTATTAAAATTCGTATGGGACTGCCATGAGCGGATTCCGATCAGGTTATCAGGCCATGTCTCAGTTACAATATCCACCAAGCGAGGCTAGAGAATGTCTTTTGATCAGTAATCTTTTGCAGACTCGGCTCGGGTTTTCTTGACACAATTCTTTGTTTGAAATACTGGTGAACATTGGTTAGTCTTGTCCTGCCCACAGATTTGCCCCATGTTTCCCAGGGTCTTCTAGTCGGAACCGTCGTCACAGGGTTGTATCTGCAAGAGACCCTTTCTGCATCTCGGCCGCGTCATAGCTCACAAAAGTACTTGCTAAGCCAAGGTGCGGTTCCCGACGAGACGCCTTGGTTGTGAATGAGACAAGAGGGGTCCTGAGGGCCACTTCTCCATCGAGAGGCGAAGGTGAGGGGGCGAGGCGCAAACTGTTTGACTGGAGGTGGAAGCACCTCAACAATTCTTCTGGTGGAGCATCGGCAGTAGCAAAGATTGGTTCTTGAGGGTGTTTGGAGAGAATACGAGTAGGATAAGACATGCAGAGCCCTAAACCAATGGAGACAAGCGGAAACTCGACTGTGAGGCCCGCAAGTGATTGTTGTTGCAGAACCCACACCGCCGATGCCATCTCATTTTGCTGTGGCCCCGGTCCGGCCCGATGTAGATCTCATGCGGGTGAGGACGCAATCCGATCCGGATCTAGATAGCATCAAATGCATGAACCAGATACACGTCACATACCTACAGGTGATCCGTCAGAATGAGGCGAGGTGTCGCAATTGGCACTCGGTTCGAACTGAAAGAGGAATCACACGTGGACTAAATGTAGCATGCGCATGTTCTACTGACTTCTTCAGTGTCTTGGGGATGAAAGGGACTTACCTCTGGGGACTCTGGGAGACATGCTCGGGGTACAAATATGGAGTTGATCCCACCTCTTTTTGAAGCAAGAATCTCTGTCTTTCCGAGATTACTGCCTTCTCGTTATTACTATACCCAAAGTCACTGATCACACATTTCTTTCCCACTATGGCAGTCCCAAAAGAATGCACCGTGCTGGTCATTGGTGGTGGGCCTGCGGGTTCATATGCGGCCTGCTGCTTGGCTCGTGAGGGAGTCGACACAGTTGTGCTAGAGGCAGACAAGTTTCCTAGGTAAGTTTCACTTTGTTCCTAGGTAGTATCACATTATCATCATGCTTACTGGGTAACAGATACCATATTGGTGAAAGCACATTGCCGTCTCTCCGTCACTTCTTCAAGTTCATCGACTTTGATGATCAGTTTAATGCCCATGGCTTCTTCAAGAAGGTAAGATGATATTTGATGCATATTACTGAGAGACAAGCTGACTTTCCTCGAGAACGGAGCTGTGTTTCGACTGGCCCAAGGTCAGCCAGATGCTTGTGAATAACTTCTACACCCTGACAGTGGGTCTGGCTAACCTCTTCGCAGACACAGACTTCCTCGCAGCAGGGGGCCCTGATGGGTACGCTTGGAATCTACTTCGATCAGAGTCGGATGAATTGCTATTCAGACATGCCGGTGCCTGTGGCGCTCACATCTTTGACGAAACTAAGGTCGATGCTGTTCAATTTGAGCAGATCACTAGTGATGCCAAGGCTGACCACCCTGGCCGCCCTGTCTCTGCGACGTGGACTTGCAAGAACGGCACCTTTGGGTCTGTCTCTTTCAAGTATCTAGTTGATGCCAGCGGAAGACGCGGTGTTCTGAGCACCAAGTACCTGCAGAACAGAACGTTCAACCCCAACTTCAAGAATGTTGCCAACTGGGGTTACTGGAAGAGTGACAAGTTGTATGGCGTGGGAACCCACATGGAGGGCTCCCCATACTTTGAGGGTCTCCAAGGTATGCTTATCAGTACTTATGAATGGGC
Organism: Fusarium euwallaceae; assembly: GCA_002168265.2. Taxonomy (NCBI): domain Eukaryota; kingdom Fungi; phylum Ascomycota; class Sordariomycetes; order Hypocreales; family Nectriaceae; genus Fusarium; species Fusarium euwallaceae. The sequence goes on from NHTE02000007.1 coordinate 252,804, forward strand.
TTTCACTAAAAGACAATAGATGACAGCGGCTGGGCCTGGTTCATGCCCCTGCACGATGGCACACGATCTGTTGGTATAGTACAGGATCAGAAGTTGGCTACCGAGAAGAGACACGCTTCTGGCAGACCCTCAACCTTGAACTTTTACAAGAACGTCCTCGAGTTGGCTACCAAGACCAAGGAACTGCTCGAGGGCGCGGAGCTGGTTTCTGAAATCAGATCGGCGTCTGACTATTCTTACACAGCGTCTATATACCATCTGCCAAATGCCCGCATTTGTGGAGACGCAGGATGCTTCATTGATCCCTTGTTCTCCTCAGGTGTTCATCTGGCAATTACCGGTGGTCTCTCGGCAGCTGTCACCATCATGTCGTCACTTAGAGGGGACTATGACGAGGAAAAGGCTGGGTCTTGGCACTCGAAGAAGACTGTTGAGAGCTACACGCGTTTCTTCCTGGCCGTGAGCAGCGCTACAAAGCAGATTCGCACCCAACATGAGCCAGTCCTGCAGGATATCGACGAAGACGGCTTCCAGAGGGCGTTTGACCTTCTCAGGCCCAGTAAGGCCCTTAGCACCATTCAATTTACACGTCGCTAACATGATATAGTAATCCAGGGAACTGTCGATGCTGATTCTAGGAACACGTTGTCCCAAGCCGAGATCTCCAAGGTCCTCGAGTTTTGCTTCCGGGCTTTTGTCTATGTGCCGCCTGATAAGAAGGATGCTCTGTTCGAGAAACTCAAGAAGCTCGGCGTCGAGACACAAGGTGATGAGGCAACAGCAAAGGAACTTGAGGATATCAAGACGCACTTGACACCTGAAGAATCACAAATCGTGGAGATTTTGCAGAGCAGACGCATGATCCGTGAAGACCCCTTTGATATAGACAGCTTCACGCTTGATGCCATTGATGGATTGGCACCGAACTTGGAACATGGAAACCTTGGTCTTGTCATGGCTAAGACGCCCAGGTTGGACACGTCTCACTTTTACTCACCACCCTTCTTCGATGGCTTGGTTCCGGAAATTCGAAAGGAGAGTACCCGTCACGCTTTTGTAGTATAATCTAATAAACTAGATAGATACTAACTAATGGCATACTTTCGAACAAGGCCCCTTGAAGGCCTGGCGTCGTGAAGTAGAATGAATATGAGGGGGCCTAGATTTATCGGGACATGATTCATGGGAGTTAGACGACGTCGGGCATCTTATGTCAAAGGCTCCGAAGGCTATAAAAGGCATTCGACGATAGCTTCTCTCCACGAACTTCCATTTTAGGTAATTCCCAACACTTGCAAGGCTCCCTGGCGCCAATCTGTCACCATCAAGTCTTGCAATGGTTCGGTGGCTGGTGCTTCCTACATAGTACAGATCGTTCTCGTATATCGATTTATCGTATATTTTATGACATTTCTCGTCCATATATAGTCACGGGAGAAATATTTATCCTCCACTGGGGAATTGCGATTAGCAATAGCGACGGCAAAGGAAGTGCCGAGAATCGAAACCCATGCTGGAAATGAGCGATGATGACTGGTGGATTTCTATGCCTCGACCAATTTAGATGGAACAGAATGTTCTGAAACAACAGGTTGCGCCCTATTGTTAAAATGGTACGAGGCTACTAAAACGACCACTTACAGGCGTTCCATACGCTGCCGTGATGGCAGGTTCAGGGGTAAGTTCAAAGCTGTATTAAAAAGAGCTGTAAATCCAGTAGTTACTTGCTTGACCCGGTGTCGCAACCCACATCTTTTACCGTCTTCGACTATAGCACCAACAGACCCGGCACGATGAGGACCTCTGCAATCCTTGCTGGCTTGTCGGCTCTCATTCAGCGATCAATTGCCAACCTTGATGTTGTTACCCTCTACGCCAAGTCCAGCGCATATATCCAGGAGGCTTCTGCTACGCTTGTTGTCGGAGATGTCCCCAACCCCATCACTGGAGATGTTGCGCTGTGGAGTGCCATAATGATGGAGAACCAGGCCTCGTTCCTCCAGGGGGTTACTGAGAACGCGCCTCAAGGGTATGGTGGTGCCTAAGGTCTCTTGCAGAGGTGTCGCTTACACCTAGAAGCCTTGGATATTGTACGAACCTCGGAAAGCAGTGGTGCAACTTTGCTTACGCCCTTGTAAACCAGAGTGAGTATTTCACATTAACTAAATAACCCTTAGAAAAAGCTGACAAATTGTAAAAAGGCTCCGAGCCTAAGAATGGCAAACCGATCAAGGCCGCCCCGGGGTCTCGCATCAAGACTCACTGTTCGTGGCCCCTTCATCTCTCAGATCCATTACCTCAACTAACGAGCGTTTAGACAAGCTCAACTCTCAATCGCAAATGTGGGACCAGAATCTCTACATCAATGACAAGCTGGTTTCCAGCGTCTCTACTAGTACGTATTTCAAGCAAGGAATGAGCTTCAACTGACAGTGTCTGGAAGGCCAGGGACAGCACGGTGAAATCTTTTACATCTCGGTCGAGTGCGCAGCCGGCACTTGTGCCACTGCTCCCGCACACAGTATGTTTCATGCCCCTTTGATTTCTGTAGAGATTGTCTTTGTCTGCAGCTGCTGACAACCACTAAGGCTGGGAGGATGTTTCTGTCACACTTAGCCAGGCCGACTCAAGCTTTGGCCATTCCGGAGGCTGGCAATACGGTGCCACCGGGGGAAAGATGTCGACTCCCGATGGTGGCAAGACTTGGCAATTCACCACCCTCAAGGTTCCGGCCACCAACCCTTAGCCAAGGTCTGTCATTCTCTGCCGTGATGTTGGTCGCGGGGGTTGAAGCTGAATTCTCGCAGTCCTGCTTTCTGTGAGAGGAGCTACTCTGTCGATAATGTCTTGAAATGTTGGCAAAATGATGGGATCAGAGATCCACGTTGAATAGGTTGCATTCTGTCACTTGTTTTGTCCTCTGGAATTACACTTCTCACTCTTCTGTAGTGAGAGAACCAGTCCAGGGGTTATCGTAAATACAATTCATTGTCTATATTCTGTTCTTGGCCTTACCTCTCGCCTTAGACAGCTCTCAACGCTCAATATCTACAAAGAGACACGGGCTATCCCACCTGTATTGCTTCTATATTCGTATGCCTTTTCTGTGGTCAGTGGGATAACTATATGAGCGCTGTCATGGATAAAAGTCGATATTCCTAGCCTATAGTTACTTTTATGTCATTAATTTCTTCTCATACCAGGTTCTGTTGAATCCTACCGGATAGCGTTGTACCTGATCCTGAAAATGCCAGAATCAAGCTTATTGAGATCAAACAGCCCTAGTTTCCACTGCGATGATTCATCCCCTAGAAATAGGCCAAGAAGCGGGATCCCATCACACAACAGGACTAGCATGATTGCTATCTATACGGTGTAGAAGACTCCAGCCTGGAAGCACATGCAAGCCAATTGTCCGCCCCCATAAGCCATATACCCTTGCCGTTGTTGGAAACTTTTAGGTTCTTGATAGCCCCTTTTGGTGGCCCCTTGCAGCATGAGCTCGTAGGTTTCATGGCGGGCCATGGTCATCTCGAACGTGCTGGCGAGACCTCTAGACCTAACGCTGAGATCTTCGATGAACCAGTAGAGAGAGCCATCTCCGGCGACAATGAACCCCGTCAAGGCTGGAAATAAAGATGTATTCATTTGAGGAAATTGAGGGTTTAATCGAGGTAGCCAATGTGAGGCGGCTCAATAACATGTAAGGTGACGATGAGTCTCTCGGAACTCTTAGAGTATGATTGACCACCCAGACAGAAATACTGGCTGTCAAGCAGAAATAAAGCCCATGATTGTGTAGGTAATTTAGATCATGCTCTGAGACATTGTTTCTCCACATAGGTAGGTAGGTACAAATAACTGGATAGCCACGGAGCCCGAGTGACCCGCACTCCCACTTCATAAGCAAAGCCTCCACCGCGGCGCCCGCAACGACCGTAGGCCCGGGCTATCGAAAGCTAATGACGTGGCTTGTCCTCATGTAACCGAAGCTCCCACCTGATTCTCGCTTTCGGTCTGGCCCCTGTTATCGTTCGTTGGTCTGATCGGTCTGGACCCAAAGATCATCAAACTTCTACTTTGTACCCCGTGAGCAACGCACGCCAACTCCGCAGTGTAACTCCGCAGTACGAGGTAGAATCCCACCAGATAACGAGTTCGAGGTGGGAGAGGGTCAGGTTATAAATACTGGAGAGCTCGTTCTTTGAAGGCAAGAAGGCTGATCTACAGCTATTTGCCCCATATCACACACTGCAAACTACTAATCACTCAACAACAAATCCGAGACAAACTATCATGGTTATCGTTGCTGTCGCTGGAGGCACCGGAGGACTAGGCAAGACTGTTCTGGAGAATCTGCAGCTTCATGGTTCCCACCACAAAGTCTTCGTCCTTGGCCGCAAGGTAAACAGGCGTCTCCATCAAATAGGGCTCGACTGACTCTAGTCTAGACCCCAACCGAGCCCCTCCCTGGGTCTCCCACGTTTCTCGAGGTGGACTATGCAGATGCCAAATCCTTTAATGGCCAAGAGGTCATACTGGGGAGAAGGTATACTTAGCTTCCAGGAAGTTGTCCACGGATGGGTGGATGAGGGGAAACTAGAAGAACTGGTAATCGAGTGATAGACACTGTTGATTAACGAATCGGAAGAAAAGTGGGCTTGTGGATAAGATCGATCCCCTGGTAAAAGCCAGCATGATGGTCTTTGATGCAGGGTTGTCCATATTCGAGATGTTTCGTTATGGCTAGCTAGATCCTGAATAGAGTCATAGATTTCGATCTCTTTTGGTACTAGAAACTGGCAACGTTTGTCCGCTATCTATTCTTTTCTGCTCAATGTCGCCGCATAACTTAGTTCTTCTACCATTATCATTCCATCCGTCCCTGAGAGTGTGGACCCGGTGCCCTTAGCTCCGAACTCTCCGGCGATGGTCACGTCAAAACATAAATCTTCTCGTTCCCATTGCCATGCTCCGTCATCAACAACAAGGCGTAATAGCGCAGAAGACACAACCTCCCTCGGCCTGTTGGCGATCAAAATTCGTTCTGTAACTTGGCAGACTCAAAGCGCTCGTCTGACGATCGTTCGACTGTAGTTGGGCCGAATGCCTCGCACTCCGAGACATCCGAGCCTGCCGACAGAGGCCTGGCGTGACTCTGCCAATGCGACCGCAAGCCCTCCGGGAAACCTCAAGAAAATTCTCCGAGAGAGACGACTGGCTCACACCCACAAGGCATGCCTGCCATGCCGAGAGAGGAAAGTCCGCTGTGACCACCAACAGCCTTGCCAGACATGCCTCAAGCGAGGTCATGCCGATCTCTGCCTCTACCCCGAACCCAAGGCTGCGCTTCACTCCCCTAAGCGCCGACGTTGTCAGAGCGATGGAGAGGAACCGGTGATTGAAGAAGTCGGCTCAGGGGCAACTTCAAATGTGACTGTTGACGCCGGCACCCCGTCGTTGCTCGGCGGCAACTCCATCCTCGCTATAGCTCGACAAGACAGCATGCAACCTCAGTCAGGTTCCCAACGCCGGGAAGCGTTCGAGACAGGAATCTTCCCCCTGTTGGGTATGGATAACACTTCCAAGCAGAGGGATCACATTCAAGTTTCCCATCCAGGTCCTTCACTTCCTGATGACCAGGAGACGATTCAGCTGTTCAACACGTATCGTCATCGAGTGCACCCGTCTCAACTCGTACTGGATGATCTTGATGAGGTGGAAAAGGTGGTGTGCTCACTGATTGGCCGAGACTCTACGCGGGAACAGAACGACAGTCATTTCCTTTGTCTACTTCATGCCATCCTTGCTGCAGGGGCACAATTCTCAGACCTCGAACCATCAAGCAGAGTCAAAAAGTCCCAAAAACACTGTAAGCATCGCAAAAGCCCCTCGTTCTGTTCCATTGGTAACCCTCTCAGTAAAACACGCATTGAGCTTTCTTGGCTCGTTCCAATACCTCTGGAGTCCTTCCAAGAGGTTGCTCCAGGCTCTTGTCATTCTTGGCCACGTATTGCAGAACGACATGAACCCACGAGGTGCCTGGGTTCTCGGTGGGACTACTATCAGACTTGCCCTTTCTTTGGGGCTTCATCAGCCTGTTTCGGCTCAGGATGGCTTCCGGCTCTCCGCTGCAGAGGCACAGCACCTACGGTAAGACCTATATCATTTTATCTATCCCTAGCTCTAGATTCTGACTTTCTATCAAAGTCTGGCCATTGTATGGCAGGATGCCCTGCTCTCCTTAGCCTTTGATCGGCCTCCAGCATCACATGAGATGGATCTGACATCAGATCTCCCGGCTCTAGGTCAAACAGGTTCATCACACGTAGCTTTGAGTTATCGGCAAGCCATGAACTGGCTCTGCCATCTGACACTCCTGCATACTCGCACACGGGACGAATATTCCCCGTTGTTGACTACGAGCCAGCTCCTGAAAGATTTTGACGCTTTAGAGAGCTCCTTGTCCCCTCATCTGAAATATCGGCGAGATTGCTCTTCCATACAGGATATTCAGGAGCATTATAGCCTAGAACTGCACAGAAACTTTACGCTGTCCACCTTATGTCGCCCAATCCTTTCCCGGCAGATCAGAATAAGCCTAGGCACGAATGATGCCGCCATGTGGCTAAACAGATTTCAAAACGCACTGAAGAGAAGTGTGCTCGCATTCGTTCGTCTACGGGCTCTTTCTAACCTTGCGACCCGGTCGTGGGCGTTTGTGCATAACGGACTCTCTTCAGCGTTGCTATTAGCATTCACAAGACATCTAAATGATTCCGAGGACTTTGCCGAGATACAAGATCATCTGGTCAAGAGCTTGGCCGAGGGAGGCGAAGACGCGGGTCGGTTCTCCACGGCACACAAGAAGGCTCTCAAGGCTCTCAAAGTATTGCAGGAGGTCGAGATGGGCAGGATCACTTCTAGAGGTCAAACAGGACAGGAGCCAGCTCCAATTTGCGCGGGGGGTGACATGACTTCCCAAGAGGGCATATTTGACTTCCAAGATCCGAGGTCAGTCTGATAGCTTCCTTCTAGACCAAGATGATACTGACTTGTCTTTTTAGCATGTTAGGAATGGAAGATTGGCTCCGAACCTTTGACTTTGACGCCTTCTCTCCGCTGGAGGCATACAATCTCATCATGTCTGATGAACCCACGGCGGGACCCATTTCAAGCACGGGGGCGGGAATATCAGACTAATAAATCACTCTATAAACCAATTTGAAAGATAGTACAGGTATTCAAAAAGTATTTCTCTGGAAGCTCCTCGAAACCTACTTAGATGAGCCGAAGCCCATTGTCTCCCATCGACTGGTAACCCTCTCCTTGACATCCTCAGGGAACGAATTCTCAAAGTCGGCTGCCTCCCAGTCTCTTCCTGTCGTATACTCAACGGGCAAAAGACAATCCGAAACTACTTTGCCGCCCTTATCTGGGGCACCATTGCCATGCGACATGTAGGGAATCAGGGGAAACCCAGGCACATCCTCAAAGTGGTACTCATCCATCCCCGGACGACAACGCGTGCAAAACGCCCAGATGACGTCCTTGAAATTGTATACGTCGATGTCTTCGCCAACGAGGACCAGGCGATGGATCGTGTATCCAATTTTATGGCGGAAGACGATGTCTCCCACCTTGCGGCAAAAGTCCTCAGGGGTGGTGTGGAGCTCCCGGAGCCTCTGGGTGTCGACTTGGAGGGCGACCCACGTCACTTGGGACTCGAATGGGGAGAAGGATTCTTTGATGGGGAGGCCTTCAGACTTGAGGCGGTATCCGATCTCGGCAGCCGCAAGGGGACCGATCATGGTATGCTGGTTAAGGTCAGCAACTGCACGATGTACTGACATGGTTTACTCACAGTCTCGTCCGTTAAGCGGCCGCAGTTTGAGACTGGCAGTATGGCATCTTTACGGTGAGTAATGAGGTCAACCGTGTACTTGGGCCATGGGTGGGAGTCGCCAGGGAAGACGTAACTGGGACAGGATTTAGCGCCATGAACTTGTCTTGACGGTGTTGTAACTTACCCATGCATCTCCCCGAAAGGACCTTCAAGGCCAGTGTCTGTAATCGAGCACACACCCTCAAAGACAATTTCTGAACTTGCAGGTACGTAAAGCCCATTGCTTTCACACTTGACCACCTCAAGCGGAGATCCAACCAACGAACCAATGTACTCAGCCTCAGAGAGCCCGTCAGGAAGAGGCATGCTAGACGCCATGATGGCAGCTGGAGGAACACCAAACGCCAACGCCCAGGGCATGTCACGGCCTTCCTTCTTCCACATCTGGTGCATCTGCCAGATGTGCTGTGGTTTAATGACGAGACCGACGAGATGGTTGCGGTCGTAGACCATTGCACGGGCGATGGACCAGTTGGTCCACTTGCCATCTGGTGACTGAACGATGTGCATGCCGTAGGTCTGGATATACTTGCCTCCATCAGATTGATGCAGGAGTGGTGCGGGAAGTTGAGTAAGATCGAACTGATCCGGCGTGAGACGAAACTCCTTGCAGGGCCCGGTCTCAACCACAACAGGTGGGATGGGGGCAGCAGTCTTGGCTGCGATCATCTTGCCCAAGATATCCCTGATGGATGAAGTCACGGGGAGGCCTAGATGTCTAGCAAGTCTGCCGAAACGCTGCTTGGGATCGGATCGTAGCGAGTTGGGGGCACCAAGAATCCTCCACAGGCCATTGTCGTCTTGGCCTTTGAGTTTGTTGAAGAGAGGGGCCTTTTCATCCTTCTCGACGACTTTGCGCATGATTGCACCAACTTCAAGATGTGGATCACATTCTTCATCGATATGCACAAGGTCGCCGTCTACTTCGAGGGCCTTGACGTAGGCGCGAAAGTTCATATGTGGGAGGTCTTGAGAGGACATGGTGTTGGATGAGAATAGTGCTGACCTTGGCAATGTTGTGCGTAAGAGTACTGATTATACGAGTAAAGGCAATTACAGAATGGGCCGCCAACTCATTCTTATATCCCTGAAGCCAAAGACTCCCATGGCCCTATCTGTATGGTACTCAGGGTTCCTTTGTGAATTCGCGCCGAACCCCCCGAGTCCGCCGAGCGCCTCCAGGCCCGGGGTGGGTACGTTTCGGGTCCTTGGTAATGTGGGCCCCTCCGAGTGTGCCGAGTAGTCCGAAGCCGTCCCTCGGAAATGATAGGATTGTGTTGTTGCCACCTCAAGGAAGTTCACTATATTAGACCTCCATTCGCATGTCTTTTTATTCTACTCTCTCACTTTTATAGCACCTCGAAACCCTTCAACGACTTCAATATCTTCCTCTGCCCACGCCATTACAATTTCACAGTCCACCTCTCCAAATTCTTCACCAACGATTCCCTATCCTCACTCAATTTAAACTACCGAAGAAAATGGGGGAGCTCGCTAGAAAGAGAATCATTGTAGCTATAACCGGTGCCACTGGGGCTGCCATAGGCATCCACATCCTCTCGATTCTTCGCCGCCTCAACATCGAAACCCATCTCATCATCAGCAAATGGGCTGCCGAAACCATAAAATACGAGACCGACTACACACCAGCCGGGGTTCGCGCTCTAGCAGACTACTCCTACAACTCATATGATCTAGCAGCGCCTATAGCAAGTGGCTCATACTGCGTCGACGGTATGATTGTCGCGCCTTGCTCTGTCAAGACGCTTGCTGCCATCAACGCAGGCATCTGCGACGATCTCATCACGCGTGCTGCCGACGTGTGTCTTAAGGAACCTCTGTGTTTAAAGTTGATATATACGCTAATTTAGTTTAGTAACCTATTGAAATTCTATATCTAAGCTACCTCGACTAATATATAACTCCTATTAATTTATCTTATTAGCTATAACCTAAACTTTCTACCTTTATAATTAAAACCTTTTTCCTCTTACTAAGTTACTAATATAACTTAACTTCTTAAAAACCTTAATTACCCTCCTCTTATAATAGCCTTCCTAATTTTATCTATAGTAGGCTTCCTCTAGTTACCTTGCCTCTTATAGCTACTTAAGTAGCTTAAATAGGCTTTAGACCTAGATTATATTATTTCTTATAATGCGGGCAAAATAAGCTATATCTAGCTCTATATTAATAAGGCTTTTAAGCTAGCCTAACTTATTATATTATATAAAGCGCTTAACTCTCTAAGGTATTATTAGGCGATTTATTACTACTAAGAATACTTTAGCGCTAAGAATTACTAAGTTTCTTATACTATTATAACCTACTAAAATAATAAGGCCATGTAATAAAGAGGACCTATACTAATTTACTAACTATAATTAGATTAAGATAAATTAAGTCTTATAAGTTATAATCCCCTTTAATCCTATTTATTAAATTATTATAGCTTAGGCCTTATAAGCTATAATTTATTATAATTTAACTTATTATGCCTAATATATAATATATATTAATATATATTTTCTTATATATTAATTACCTTAGCTATTAATATAACTTAGTTAT